>OZ004710.1:40627425-40862734 GCA_963924515.1 Vespertilio murinus
CTTTATATTGAAGATGGCAAAGGCAAAATAAAATTGCCTAACAAAGGAAAGGTACAAAAGCCTTTCAAATTAAACTTAAATATAATAAAATATTTTAAAACTAAAACAAATAGAAAAGAACAAAATGTGTAAACAATAAATTAAACATTTTCTTTAGTGCAACTTCCAAATTATGCCCGGGACATAGATGTAGATGGCAATGTAGACTGGGTTGAAGGGTTTTTGGTCTTTAAAACATAAACTTCAGTGGGAACAGTGTTGTTAGTCTCCTTTTTTAGTTAATGCATCAAAGTCTGGAGTTAGTTTTGTTGTGGCTATTCTCAGGATAGATCTGAAGTGTTCGTCTGTTAAGCTGGATCTGTGAAGGGCTTTGTTGATGTTCACAACCACAGGTTGACCCAAACAGCACCAGTATCTTCTGTGCCATCCTCCGGATATTTAGAAAAGTGGCTTCATTAAGTGAAGCATAAAAGTCTCTTAGTTCAAGAGAGATGAATTTCTCCTTTAGGACAAAGTCAGACTGAAGATCGATGAGTTCCAGTTGTACCTCTTCTGGTGCTGTTTCAGGGTTTTTGACAAAGGACAGGCCATCAGTTGAAGTGACTGGTCAATTTTTTCAACATCAGAAAACAGGTGACAGAATTCTGCAAGCAGGTCATCCAGTGATTTGCTGTATTTCTTCACGTTTTGGATGGTCTCCTTCTGTGTGGCTAGTGTGGCAAAATGAGTGAAGACTTTGTCTGAAATTTGTCTGGAAAAGAAAATCAGCTTCGATTTAAAGGCTTTCACGTTAGTGTACATATCATGTCAGGGTGCATGCAGGAGGCAACCAATGTGCTCCTCTCACATATATATTTCTCTCTGTCTTTCCCTCTCTCCCACTTTCTCTAAAAACCAATGAAAAAATACCCTTAGGTGATGATTTAAAAAATGATACTGGTTACTCAGGACACTACTAAGCACCTTTAAATGGCAACAGCCTAGCTTTGTCTTTGACTCTAGTAAAAAGAGCAATTTCACCCAATAAAATTCCCTACATCAAGTGAGCTACAGAAGAGGTCAGTCACTTGCCCATCCCTTCCCTCACCTATCTTTTTTCTACCTGTCCCTGTTCTGATTCCTTCATTCAGTCCTGTCTTTCCTCCTCATCATCTCAAGAACTCAAGATTCTACCTGGGTAAATTCCACATACGAGTGAAATAATATGGTACATGTCATTTCCACACTGAACTGACAAGCAAAATAGAGACAGACTCATAGATAGAAAGCAGGCAGACAATTCTGGTGGTGGTGGTGTTGGGGTGTGTGGAGGGATTGAGCAAAAAAGGAAAAAAAGAGAAAGAACTCATGGACAGAGACAACAGTGTGGTGATTGCAGGGGGTGGAGAGACGTAGGTGAAGGTGGAAGAGAGTACTAGAGGGTATACTATAAATGGTAATGAAAATAAATAAATTTTTTAAAAAATATTTTACCAGGGTAAAGGTAAACCCTTGGTGCTTTGGGGTCTTCAGGGCTCACCCCTGGATCCTGTAGCACCTTGCATCCAACCTATTGCTGAGTGGTGTGCGCATGTGTGAGGGGAGTGAGGGGTGGTGTGGCCCCTGGTGCTATTGATGCTTTTGTTTGTAGCCACCAGGCTCAGACCACATGCTGGGACCATCCCAAGATGACCGAGTTATACCAAATCCTGGGTAAGAATTCAGGGATCCTGTATAGGGTGGATATTCAGCTGTCTTTGCTCTATAAGAACAGAAGGGAATCCCATTCAACAAGCAGGTGGGGATGAAAGTGAGTGCCTTGTCCTTTTCCAGCAGCCTCCTTTCATTTACCCTCTGCACCTCCCTTAACTTGAGGCTCTACATTCACTCTGGATCATTTTATTATCACATTAAAGAATTACGCTTATAGATGTAAACCAGATCTGTTTTAAAAGGCATTTCCCGGGTGTAATGAATGTGACTCTCATGTGCCTTATCTTTGGTTACTAACAGGCTCACCATGAGGTTGCAACTTTATCTTTATTTGGCTCTGGAGGTAATATAGAATACTAGATTTTTAAACTTGACTTGAAACTATACTGAGATCTAATACATGGTCCTTACGAAGAGATAGCCCTCTTTTATGTATCTTAGGGGCTGATAAATTCTGTTCTTTGTTTTTCTTTTTTTAGTTGTTTTCTTTGATATTTAGAGAGAGAGAGAGAGAGAGAGAGAGAGAGAGAGAGAGAGAGAGATTTGTTGTTTCACTTACTTATGCATTCATTGGGGATTGAACCTGCAACTTTGGTGTATCAGGATGATGCTCTACCCAATGGTCAGCAAACTCATTAATCAACAGAGCCAAATATCAACAGTACAGCAATAGAAATTTCTTTTGAGAGCCAAATTTTTTTAAACTTAAACTTCTTCTAATGCCACTTCTTCAAAAGAGACTTGCCCAGGCCATGGTATTTTGTGGAAGAGCCACACTCAAGGGGCCAAAGAGCCACATGTGGCTTGCGAGCCATAGTTTGCCGACCACGACTCTAACCAATTGAGTTACTGGGACAGGGCAAAAATTCTGTTCTTTTTTTTAAAAAAATATATTTTATTGACTTATTACAGAGAGGAAAAGAGAGGGATAGAGAGCCAGAAACATCGACGAGAGAGAATCATCAATCAGCTGCCTCTTGCACACCCCCCACCGGGGATGCGCCCGCAACCAAGGCACATGCCCCTGACCGGAATCGAACCCGGGACCTTTCAGTCCCCAGGCCGATGCTCTATCCACTGAGAAAAACCGGTTTCGGCAAAAATTATGTTCTTGATACATCTCTCTTCTCAAATCCTTTCTACCACTTAGATATTTGTAGGTTTTTGCTTCAACTGTAAAGGTCTCTGAGTGGTTTTTTACACCAGGTGTCACAAACTCATATGCCAACAGAGGGTAAAGAGTTAATATAAATTTGTAAATCCTGTAAGGTAATGGGCAACAGATATTAAGGGTTTTTTGTTTGTTTGTTTGTTTGTTTTGTATTTTGTCCCCTGAATACTCTAGAAATTCTTGGTAACAGCTAATGAGGCCACCAGTTACAGTGTAGACCATCTTGCATTCTTCAGTGGTTATCAAAACGTGGTCTGAGAATCCCAAGTGGTCTATTATTTCCTTGAGGGACTTTGTGGGTTGGTCTCTTAGAGTAATAGTGTTACTTTGTTTTTGGTTTGCTTTTACTTGTATTATCCAAGGATGCACCATTTTTCACATTTGTTATGGGAGAGGTTTGCAAGGTAGATGTTCTGCAGAGTCATTTACCTTATCATAGAGGTCCTAACTGAAAGATTGTGAGATCTATGTAGGCTCAAGTGGGATTCCTTAATTTTATCACTAGCTACCATCTAGTGAGTGATCATTTGGTGCTAGGCATTGTACAATTACAATGCAATACATACACCAGCCCATTCATTCCTCAAAGGCAGCACTATAAAACAAGTCCAATGGGTTCTATTATTATGCTTATTTTTACCCATGAAAAATTGAGGCTCTGAGAGGGTGGGCCATTTACCAGAGGGTAGGTCATCTTCTCACTAGTGGTAAAGCTAGAAATTGAGTCTGCACAACAGCAGAGTCTATTTTTTGTACCGTTATTGATTCTTAACCTTGCCTGACAGAATCACCTGCAAATTTGTTTTTATGCATATAAGTAGGGCCCATCTACAGAGATTCTGATTTAATTGGTCTGGGGTAGGGTGCTCAGCACTTGTATTTTTAAAAAGCTTTCCAAGTGATTCTAATGTGCAGCCACACTAATGAACACTGCAATCTACTTTGTTGCCTCAAAACTCAGTGACCTCAGGGAAATACAAGGCACCTGGTGGGAAATGAGTGAAAAGTACGAGAAAAAAGTTTATGGAAGGGTGAGTGTTATGCTCTTCTTATGCCTCTCTCTGTCTGCTGAAGGCAACATATGTTCTTTATAAGGTAAGTGTGAACAACAAGCTCTGAGGAGAGTTTTACCCGCAATGGCTCGTTCCTCAGCTTCACAGATAGAGCTAATTCAGACCCTACGTGACATCAGACTGAATGTGTCAGTTATATCATAATTCCAACTGACAAGCAGCTATACTCAGCAAATACTGTTCTTCTACTTTAACTCTTTGAGTTGCTTCTAAAAGAAAACCAACATCATATTGTATATGCATCAGCTTTTTGTAGCTGTTAGGACTAGGTTGGAATCTGAGCCTAACCCAGATACATCTAGCCCTTTCTAGATATATTATGTTCTGTGAGCACTGCCTATGTGCTGTGTTCTCTCCCATGGTGGACTTTCTAGTCAGTTGTCTCATCTTCCTGGAGAAACAGAGGCAGCAACTAAAACCCAAACGTCAGAACTTTGCCAGGATCCCTGAGCACTGAGCCATGAGGAGAGAGCAAGCCTGCTTCGTTTCATTGTACCTGTAGTCTTTTTTTTTTTTGCCCTTGACTGGAGGCCATGGAGTACAGAGTGAAGGTCCTCTATTCCAGAAACATCAGCATTACCTAGAAACTTGTGAGAAATGCCAATTCTCAGGCCCTGCCCCAGACCCACTAAATCAGAAACTCAGGAGATAGGACCCAGCAGTCTGTTTTAACAAGCTCTCCAGGGAATTTTTATGCACATTGGAATTTGAGAACTGCTGGTTAAAAGTAGAAAGGTTAAAAGTGGAGACACAGGCACCAGACAGCCAAATTCAAGTTCTGATTCCACTACTTGGGCAAATTACTGATCCCTCTAAGTCTCAGTTACCTCATCTGTAAAACACAACTACCAATTTTCTTATCTATAAAAGAGGTACTGACATGGGATAATACACATAGACCACTGAGCACAGCACAAAGTATAGAGTAAGGATTCAATAAATGTTGAATCTGTATTATTATCATAAGGACAGTTCTGGATAATCACTTTCATTTCCAATGTGATTGAATTCCTTTGGAAAATATCCTAATTACTATAAGATCAAAAACCAAAATGCATTTTAAAACTCAATCTACCAGTTTCTTCACAGAATTGTTGAACATAAAGGGGGCACTTTAAAAGCAATCTAGTCATACCATTTCATTCAACCTAACATTTGCTTTTAAAAGAAATAACAGGTGCATAGCATCAGGAAAGAAAGATAAGTGGCTGAGGATGGTGATTTAGAGAGGAGTGAAATTATAGCCCCTCCATTGTTATAGCATTTGGACCCTTGATGCTGAGTCAAGGCATGAAGTTGAAGTCCATATATTGATAGCATTCTGGTGTGCAGCAGGACATGGGATAGATGTCTCCATGTTATTTATCCTTATCTAGCTCTGAGGGATGAGCAGCCATAGTCAGAATGCTATTGACACTGAATTACAAATTTCAGCACTATAAAAAGCAAAGGGTTGCGATGTTATTAAGTGAGAAATTGAACATCAGTGCCAGCCATGTACATCTGAAGTCATAAATATCTTGTTACCCTAGAAACCAGAACATAAAGGTAACTAGGTAATTTGATGATGGTTTCCAGGGTAATTCATCCCAATTACAACATAAGAGTTTTTCTATTATGTTAACTCATTCTCTACATGCCCACTGGACCTTCACTCAATGTTTCACTATCATCACCCTCTCACAAAAGACTCCCTTTATGATTTTCTTAATTTTTAGGTGCCAGTGCCATTTTCCTAATTACTATTGTCAAACCCTTTGATAAAAACAAACAACAAAAAACCCTTGATGTTTATCATGAACTGAAAGGCCTCAAAAGTAATATGCATCTCCACACCTAAGAGATACATTTCCTGATTTAGACACATAAATCAGGAAACAATAGACGCTTTAATTGAAAAAATATTTTAAAAGCTCACAGAGGATGAAACTAGCCATCTTTAACTTTTGCTCCAAGCAACTTCTTATAAACACAATTTGTAGATATTCTGCCAAAGAAATTAAGATGCTTCCCAATATCTCACCTGGGAGCTTCCATCTTAGAATGTAATTCATGTAAAATGAGTTGTTACCTTGGCAACTGTAGCATGTAATGAGAATAGGAGGCAGGTAATATTGTAATGATAGAAGTTTCTGGTAACTAGTTAGAGACAGTGGGAAAAAAAACATGGGAGAGTCAGTGTTTGTTCAGTGCTGTTCAAGTAACTGGAACACTGGTCTGATAGATGTGTCACAAATAAACCAGTCAAAGAGCCCTCAAAACCATTCAGCTCCATGTGTTCAAATTGCAAGTGACCTTCTGATTACTAGTTTGGTTTCTCAGGTATATTAATACCTGGTAGATATAACCCCAGAAAGGAGATAAGAATAGTTCAGTCACTAAAACTATTTTCCACTGGCATCTGACTTGTAAGCCTATAAATCCTCTATGTATCTTAGTCCTTAAGAGTCTAAATCACTTGCACAGGAATTGATCAACTCTAGTTCTCAGTTTTACAGCCTGAACTATGAGGTTTTCACCAAGATTCATCAACTCACATTTTCCTCTGATCTTTTACTTTTTCTTATTATCAACATAATGCCTGTCCATTGAAGAAAAGTTGGAAAGTATAGAAATGGAAAAGAAGTAAAAAAATAAATCACCCTCAAGCTCACTATCTAGACTCTAAATTCTAGAGTAAACAGTATTTAAACAGTCAGTATATTACCTTTTAATGCATTTTTATTTGCAAACTTCAGATTACAATGAATGCACAATTCTTTATTTTACCTTTTTTACTTAAGGTTGCCTTTTTCACGTATTACCATGTTATTAAAAACTTTCAAAGGCATAATTTAAGTTATATTTTTATTGAAGAATAACATACATACAGAAAAGTACACATATCCAAAGAGTACAACTCAATAAATTTTCACAAAGTGAGCACACCTGTATAACCAGCATCCAGAATATTACTGGCTCTCAAAAGCCCCCTAATGCCCTCTGCCAATCAGCCTACCCCCTAAAGGTAATGATGGCCCTGGTCGATGTGGCTCAAATGGTTGGGCATTGTCCCATTCACCAAAAAGTTGCTGGTTAGATTCACAGTCAGGGTACATGCCCAGGTGCAGGCTCGATCCCTGGTAGGGGGCTGCCTAAGCAGATTGATGTTTCCCTCTCACACTGATGTTTCTCTTTCTCTTTCCTTCTCCCTTCCTCTCTTTAAAAATTAATAAAAACATTTTTAAAAATAATGGAAAAGAGGGCGGTGAAGACCTGGGGGGCAGAGGTAGGGGCTGGGTGGACAGGGTTAAAGGGGGAAGGGAATGAAAGACATCTATAATACAATAAAAATATATTTAAAAAATAAAGGTAATGGTGACGTTCTGACTTCTAACACTACACCATGAATGTAATTTTTAGTGGCTTTGCAATAATTTACGGATAGACCATATTTTATGTAACCACTAGAGGCCCAATGCATGAAATTCATGCACTGGGGGAGGGGTCCCTCAGCCCAGCCTGCCCTCTCTCACTATCCAGGAGCCCTCAGGCGATATCCTACTGATGGCTTAGAATATGATCTTCCTTCCTTCCTTCCTTCCCTGTCTCCTTCACCTGAGGATATTTTTCCATTGATTTTTAGAGAGTGTGGAAGAGAGAGGGAAAGATAGAGAGAAACATCAATGTGAGAAGGACACTGATTGGTTGCCTCCTGCATGAGCATGGACAGGGTGGAGCCTGTAACCGAGGTACATGCTCTTGATCAAAATCAAACCTGGACCCTGCGGTTGGCAGGCCGAGGCTCTATCCACTGAGCCAAACTGGCTAGGGCAGGATATGACATTTCTTAGCCCCTCCAGCAACGGACCTTCTTTTTTCCTCCAGGAGTGTGGTGGAAAAACCCTAGATCACCTTCTTGGATTCTTATTAACCAAGAACCTTGTGAATGGCATACAGGAAGCTTAGCCAATGAACTGTAAGAAAAGGTGTTTATTTTGCAGTTCATATGCAGAGGTAGAACTGCTGGAGTGCTGTCTCCCAGCGAGGGCGGGCCCCCCTGTGAGTTGTGTCTCTGCTCCGGGCCCATCTGCCTGCACGCCTCCTCCAGAATTGGTCATGACTGTTACAGCATCCCAGCTAATTTAGATATTATCTCTCTCTCTCTCTCTCTCTCTCTCTCTCTCTCTATATATATATATATATATATATATATATATATATATATATTCCTTATTTAGCTAATTTTGGACATTAAAAATGCTTTTTATTTTTTTAATTTCCTTATCTTTTTAAGTATTACAAATGTCTCCTTTCCCCCCTATTGACCTCTCCCTGGTTGTTCCCACAGTACATGCCCTCATCCTCCTACTATCTGTGTCATTTGGTTAAGCTTACATGCATGCATACAAGTCCTTTGGCTGATCTCTTAGCTCCCTTCCCATCCTCCCCTGCCTTCCTTCTGAGTTTTCACAATCTGTTTGATGCTTCTATGTCTCTGGATCTATTTTTGTTCTTCAGTTTGTGTTGTTCATTATGTTCCACAAATGAGTGAGATCATGTGATATGCATCTTTCTCCAACTGGCTTATTTTGCTTAGCATAATGCTTTCCATTGTCATCCATGCTGTTGCAAATGGTAAGTGTGCTTTCTTTTTCACAGCAACGTAGTATGCCATTGTGTAGACATACCACAGTTTTTTAATCCACTCATCTGCTGATGGGCGCTTAGGCTGTTTCCAAATCTTAGTTATGGTAGATTGCACTGTTAGAAACAAAGGGGTGCATCCTTTCTGATTGGTGTTTCTGATTTCTTGGAATATATACCAAGAAGTGGGATTACTGGGTCAAATGGGAGTCCCTTTTTTAATTTTTTTGAGGAAACTCCATACTGTTCTCCACAGTGGCTGCACCAATCTGCATTCCCACCAGCAGTGAAGAAGGGTTCCTTTTTCTCCACATCCTCTCCAGCACTTGTCTTTTGTTGATTTGTTGATGATAGCCATTTTGACAGGTGTGAGGTAGTAACTCATTGTTTTCATTTGCATCTCTCAGATGATTAGTGACTTTGATCATGTTTTCCTATGTCTCTTGGCCTTTTGTATGTCCACTTTCTAAAAGTGTCTATTTAGGTCCTTTGCCCATTTTTTGATTGGGTTGTTTATCTTCCTTTTGTTAAGATATATGAGTTCCCTATACATTTTGCAGATTAAAACCTTATCGGATATAATGTTGGCAAATAAGTTCTCTCATGCAGTGGGCTTTCTTGTTGTTTTGTTGATGGTTTCTTTGTTGTGCAGAAGCTTTTTATTTTGATGTAGTATCATATGTTTATTTTCTTCTTAGTTTCAATTGTCCTAGGAGCTGTATTGGTAAAGATATTGCTAGGACATATGTCTGATATTTTGCTACCTACAGATTCTTATAATATTTTTATGGTTTCCCATCTTACCTTTATGTTTTTTTATCCATTTAAAGTTTATTTTTGTGTGTAGTGTAAGTTGAAGATCTAGTTTCACTTTTTGCATGTATCTGTCCAATTTTCTCAACAACATTTATTGAAGAGACTGTCTTGACTCCATTGTATGTTCTTGCCTCCTTTGTCAAATAGTAATTGAGCATAATGGCTCGGATTGATTTCTGAGTTCTCTGTTCTGTTCCATTGATCTATATGTCTGTTTTTGTGCAAGTATCAAGCAGTTTAGAGAACAGTAGCTTTGTAATATAGTTTGCTATCTGGTATTATGATTCCTCTAACTTTGTTCTTCTTTCTCAGTATTACTGTGGCTATTTGGGGTCTTTATTTTATTATTATTCTATGTGAATTTTTGGAGAGGTTTTTAGGTTTGTGAAATATGCCATTGGCATTTTAATGTGGATTGTGTTGAATCTATAGATTGCTTTGGGTAATATGGACATATTAATGATGTTGATTCTACCAACCCATGAACATGGTATATTCTCCCACTTGTTTATGTCTTCCTCTATCTCTTTTTTCTATATTTGGAGTTTTCCAAGTACAGGTAGTTTTGTTGTTGTTTTGTTTTTAATTCATTAAGGTATTATATGTGTACATAGCTTACCATTGCCCCCCCCCCCCACCTCCGATACATGCCCTACCTCCCCAGAGTTTTGTGTCCATTGGTTGTACTTATATGCATGCATACCAGTCCTTCTGTTGATCTCTTATCTCCCCCAGATCTCCCTACCCTCCCCGCTGTCATTTGACAGTCTGCTTGTTGTTTTACTGTCACTATATCTATCTTTCTGTTCATCAGTTTATAATGTTCTTTATTATCCACAAATGAGTGACGTCATGTGGTTTTTCTCATTCATTGACTGGCTTATTTCACTCAGCATGATGTTCTCCAATTCCATCCAGGTTACTGCAAATGATGAGAATTCCTTTTTTATGGCAGCATAGTATTCCATTGTGTAGATGTACCATGGTTTTCTGATCCATTCATCTGCTGACAGGCACCTAGGCTGTTTCCAAATCCTAGCTTTTGTAAATTGTGCTGCTATGAACATAGGGGTGCATATATCCTTTCTGATTGTTGTTTCTACTTTCTTGGGATATATTCCTAGTTGTGGGATTACTGGGTCAAATGAGAGTTCCATTTTCAGTTTTTTGAGGAAGCTCTATACTGTTCTCCACAGTGGTTGCACCAACCTGCAATGCCACCAGCAGTGCACGAGGGTTCCTTTTTCTCCGCAATCTTGCCAACATTTGTCCTTTGTTGATTTGTTGATGTTGGCCATTCTGACAGGTGTGAGATGGTACCACATTGTTGTTTTGATTTGCATCTCTCGGATAATTAGTGACTTTGAGCATGTTTTCATGGGCCTCTTAGCCTTCCTTCTGTCTTCTTTGGAGAGGATTATATTTAGGTCCATTGCCCATTTTTTAATTGGCTCATTTATTTCCCTTTCATTGAGTTGTATAAGCTGTCTGTAGATGTTGGAGATTAAACCTTTATCAGTGATAACCTTTGCAAATATGTTCTCCCATACCTTGGGATTTCTTGTTGTTTTGTTGGTGGTTTCTTTTGCTGTAAAAAAGCTTTTTATTTTGATGTAGTCCCATTTGTTCATTCTCTCTTTAGCTTCCATTGCCCTAGGGTTAGTATCAGTGAAGAAGTTCTTGAGGCATATGTCTGAGATTTTGCTGCCTGTGGATGCCTCTAGTATTTTTATGGTTTCCCGTCATATGTTTAAGTCATGTATCCATTTTGAGTTTATTTTTGTGTATGGTGTAAGTTGGTGATCTAGTTTCATTCTTTTGCATGTATCTGTCCAGTTTTCCCAACACCATTTATTGAAGAGACTGTCTTGACTCCATTGTATGCTCATGCCTTCTTTGTCAAATATTAATTGAGCATATTGATTTGGGTTGATATCTGGATTCTTTAATCTATTACATTGATCTATATGTCTGTTCTTGTGCCAATATCAGGCTGTTTTGAGAACAGTTGCTTTGTAATACAGCTTGAAATCTGGTATTGAGATCCCTCCTACTTTACTCTTCTTTCTCAAGATTGCTGAGGCTATTTGGGGTCTTTTATTGTTCCAAATGAACTTTTGGAGAGTTCTTTCTAGGTCTGTGAAGTATGCTGTTGGTATTTTAATGGGGAGTGCATTGAACTTATAAATTGCTTTGGGGAGTATGGCCATTTTGATTATGTTGATTCTACCAATCCATGAACATGGTATGTTCTTCCATCTGTTTACATCTTCCTCTATTTGTTTTTTCAGTGTCGTGTAGTTTTCTGCATATAGGTCTTTTTCCTCCTTAGTTAAATATACTCCTAGGTATGTTAATTTTTTTGGTGTGATGGTAAATGGGATTGCTTTTTTAGTCTCTATTTCTGTAAGTTCACTATTAGTGTATAGAAATGCCATTTATTTAATGGCGTTGATTTTGTATCCTGCTACATTGCCAGATTCATTTATTAAGTTTATTAGTTTTTTGATGGAGTCGTTTGGGTTTTTTATGTACAATATCATGTCATCTGCAAATAGGGACAACTTTACTTCTTCTTTTCCAATTTGGATGCCTTTTATTTCCTCTTCCTGTCTAATTGCAATGGCGAGTACTTCCAGTACTATGTTAAAGAGGAGTGGTGAGAGTGGGCATCCCTGTCTTGTTCCTGTTCTTAGGGGGAATGGCTTTAGTTTTTGCCCATTGAGCATGATGTTGCCTGTGGGTTTATCATATATTGCTTTTATTATGTTGAGCTATGATCCTTGTACTCCCACCTTCTTGAGAGTTTTTATCAGGAAAGGGTGTTGGATTTTATCAAATGCCTTTTCTGTGTCGATTGATATGACTATATGTTTTTTATCTCTCAAATTGTTTATGTGATGTATCATGTTTATTGATTTGGGGATATTGTACCATCCTTGCATTCCCGGAATAAATCCTACTTGGTCATGGTGTATGATCTTTCTGATGTACTGCTGGAGCCAATTTGATAGAATTTTGTTGAGGATTTTGGCATCTATGTTCATGAGGGATATTGGCCTGTAATTCTCTTTCATTGTGTTGTCTTTATCTGGTTTTGGTATTAATGTGATGCTGGCTTCATAGAAGGAGTTTGGAAGTGTTCCTTCCTCTTGAAATATTTTTGAAAAGTCTGAGGAGGATAGGTTTAAGTTCTTCCTTGAAAGTTTGGTAAAACTCACCTGTGAAGCCATTTGGCCTTGGGATTTTGTTTGCTGGAAGGTTTTTTTCCCCCCAATAAATCTTTATTGCTCATATTATTACAATTGTTTCTCTTTTTTCTCCCCCATAGCTCCCTTCCACCCGATTCCCACCCCACCCTCTGTCCTTACCCCCTCCCCCAACTATTGTCCTCATTCATGGGTTATACAATTTTAATCCAGTCTCTTTCTGCACCCCACACCCCTTTCACCCTGATAATTATCAATCCACTCCCTTTCTTTGCCCCTGATTCTATTATATTCACCAGTTTATTCTATTCCTCAGATTTTTAATTCACTTGATCTTCTTCCTCTTCTTAAGTAATACCTTTCAGCATTTCATATAATACTGGTTTGGTGGTGATGAACTCCTTTAACTTTATCTTATCTGTGAAGCTCTTTATCTGCCCTTCAATTGTCAATGATAACTTTGCTGGATACAGTAATCTTGGTTGTAGATTCTTGCTATTCATCACTTTGAATATTTCTTGCCACTCCCTTCTGGCCTGCATGGTTTCTGTTGAGAAATCAGCTGATAGTCCTATGGGTGCTCCCTTTTAGGTCACCAACTGCTTTTCTCTTGCTGCTTATAAGATCTTTTTGTCTTTTACCCTTGGCATATTGATGATCATGTGTCTCAAAGAATTTTTCTTTGGATTCCTCTTGTTTGGGGTTCTGTAGGCTTCCTGTACTTGTAAGTCTATTTCTTTCACCAGGTGAGGGAAGTTTTCTGATATTATTTCTTCAAATATGTTTTCAGTATTTTGCACTCCCTCTTCTTCTGGCACCCCCATAATTCTGATGTTGGTGCGCTTGAAGTTGTCCCAGAGGCTCCTTACACTATCTTCAACTTTCTGGATTCTCTTTTCTTCTTCCTTCTCCAGAGGAGTGTCTTTTGGCTCTTTGACCTGATTCTTGTGTTGTTCCATTCTGCTGTTGGATCTCTGCATAATATTTTCCAATTTAGTCAGTTTATGTATACTTTTTAGTTGGGTCTCATGAAGTTTATCAACCTTTTCTATTCTTGCATAACCTTAGAACCATAGTTCTGAACTCTATATCCTCCATCTCTTTTGTTTGAGATCTATTTCCTTGTCTCGGCATTTTCGCTGTTTTTCAGAGTTGGTAGGATGGCTTTGTGTGTTTGGTGTCCTATATGGCCCAGTGGGTCAGCCTCCTCAGTTACCTGAGGTAGACACTCTTGGTGATCCGCTTTGTGGACTGTGTGCACAGCCTTGTTGTAGCTAAGTCTTTATTGTTGGGAATTGACCTTCAGGCCAATTGGATGTAGGTATCAGCTGTGTGTACTCTGGGACAAATTCTGTATTGGAGACAGTCTTATAGGATCAGACTTGAAAAACTGCAGAAGCCTCTGCTCAGCTTGGATGGGGTGGAGTCTTAGGGCTGAAATGACAGTCTTGGCTTCTGCCTTGCCCTTGTGCACTCGCCTGAGTTTCTGCCTAACCTCTGCCTTCCATGGCTTCCCTGAGTTTCCGCCTGACCATCCCAGGTTCCCCAAGCAAGAGCGTGGGTGCCCCAGGGGCTTGCCCGGACTTGGGCTGGTCTCTGTAGTCTGGAGCTTCTGACTCCTTCCGCTACAGAGAGGCCGCCACCTTGTACAGAGAGGTGGCAGTCTCCTTGGTCAGACCTGGAGCTTCTGACTCCTTCCGCTATGGAGAGGCGGTGGTCAGACCTCTGCAGGTACTCACTCGCGCCCACGGCTGTAGACCCTGCAGGCTGTGGCTCCCGGTCCCCTGTCTCCCAGTCTCTGAGTCTCTGGGTGCCTTTCTCTACAGTCCAGACTCTACCCGTATGAGCCTGGGACCATTGAATTTTAGCCGGGGTTGGGGTTCAGTACAGTCGGAAAGGGTTCTGTGCAATCAGGAATTCCTCCCCTGCCGCCAGGCAGGCATTCAGCTGCAGCACTTCCTCTCCCTGTGCGGGCGTCTCCCTACCTCAGCGCTTTGCGTCTCCCAGTCTGATCCTTGAGCCTCTCTCTTTCTTTCTAGTTGTAGCTATTCCACTCCACCAGCTTTCCTGAGGTTTTGGTGAAGTCCTTTTTGATTTTAGTTGTTTGTTTTTTTGTAATTAAATTGTTGATGAGGCGGCAGCTTAGGAGACTACCTAGGCCACCATCTTGGTTCCGGTCTCTGCTGGAAGCTTTTTTTTTTAATTGATTTTTATTAATTATGGTATCACATAATTGTCCTGATCCCCCCATTCCCATCCCAAACCCCTCCCTACATATTCCCCTACCCCCTTATTGTCCATGGTGCATGCACACAAGTCCTTTGGTTGACCTCTTCCCTTTACCCCCACCCTAACCTACTTTCCCTCTGAGGTTTGAGAGTCTGATCGCTGCTTCTCTTTTTCTGGGTCTATCTTTGTTCACCAGTCTATGTTGTTCATTATCTGCTGGAAGCTTTTTGATGACTGCTTCAATTTCTTCCCAAGTCACTGGTCCATTGAGATTTTTAGATTCTTCCTGATTGAGTTTTGGAAGGTTGTATTTGTCTAGGAATATGTCCATTTCCTCCAGGTTGTCCAGTTTGTTGGAATAGAGCTGTTCATAGTATTTTGTAACAATCCTTTGTATTTCGGCGGGGTCTGTTGTTATTTCACCTCTTTCATTTCTGATTTTGTTTATTTGGGTCTTCTATCTTTGTTTCTTGGTTAGCCTGGCCAGAGGTTCATCAATCTTGTTTATTCTTTCAAAGAACCAGCTCTTTGTTTTGTTGATCTTATGTATTGTTTCTTTGGTCTCTATGTCATTAATCTCTGCTCTGATTTTTATTATTTCCTTCTTCTGTTTACACTGGGCTTTTTTTTTTTTTGCTGTTCTTTTTCTAACTCTTTGAGTTGTAGGGTTAGATAATTTGTTACCATTCTTTCTTGTTTTTTGCAATAGGCTTGTAGAGATATGAACTTCCCTCTCAAAACTGCTTTTGCTGTGTCCCATAGATTTTGGATTGTTGTGTTTTCATTGTCACTTGTTGCCATGATGTTTTTGATTTCTTCCTTGGTTTCTCTGGTAACCTAGTCTTTGTTCAATAGCATGTTGTTTAGTCTCCATGTGTTTGATTTCTTTGGATTATTTTTATTGTAGTTGATTTCCAAGTTTATGCCACTATGATCTGAGAAAATGCTTGATATGATTTCTATCTTCTTGAATTTGAAGAGACTTTGCTTATGTCCCAACATGTGGTCTATCTTTGAAAATGACCCATGTGCACTTGAGAAGAATGCATATTCTGTGGCTTTGGGGTGAAATGTTCTGAAGATGTTGATTAATTCCATCTGGTCTAGTGTGTCATTTAGGATTGATGTTTCTTTGCTGATTTTTTGTTTAGATGATTTGTCCAAAGGTGACAGTGGGGTATTAAAATCTCCTACTATGATTGTATTGCTATAAATCTCTCCCTTAATGTCCTACAGCAGTTTTTTTTATGTATTTGGGTGCTCCTGTATTGGGTGCATATATGTTTACCAGGGTTATTTCTTCTTGTTGGATTGCTCCCTTTAGTATTATGAAGTGGCCTTCATTATCTCTTGTTATCTCCTTCACTTTGAGATCTAGTTTGTCAGATATAAGTATTGCTACCCCAGCTATTTTTTTCATTTCTGTTCGCCTGGAACACCTTTTTCCTTCCCTTCACCCTCAGTCTGTGGGTGTCTTTTTTTCTGAAGTGGGTTTCTTGTAGACAGCAGATGTATGGGTTTTGCTTTCTTATCCAATCTGTTACCCTATGTCTTTTGATTGGAGCATTTAAACCATTTACATTTAAAGTTATTATTGATAGGTAGGTATTTGATGCCATTTTTATTCTATACCCCTGTGTTCCTTCTTCGCTTCCTATTTCTTTATTTTCACAGTAGACCCTTTAGCATTTCTTGCATTTCTGGCCTGTTGGAGATAAATTCCTTTAGTCTTTTTTTGTCTGTGAAGCTCCTGATTTCACCTTCAATTTTGATTGATAGCCTTTCTGGTACAGAATTCTTGGATTCAGACCCTTCCTTTGCATGCCTTTGTATTATCTCATCCCATTCCCTTCTGGCCTGATGAGTTTCTGTTGAGAAATCAGTTGCTAGTCTGATGGGGGTTCCTTTATATGTAACTTTCTGTTTCTCTCTGGCTGCTTTTAATATTCTGGTTTTGCCGTTGGTGTTTTCCAATTTAATTATAATGTACCTAGGTGTCGGTCTTTGGGGATTCATTTTGTTTGAAACTCTGCGAGCATCTTGGATTTGTTTGGGGTTTTTGCTTCTCTATCTCAGGAAAGTTTTCTGTTATTATTTCTTGAAATACTTTTTCCATATCTTGCTCAGTTTCCTTTCCTTCTGGGACCCCTATTATTCCATTATTGTTTTGTTTTGTATTGTCCCAAAGCTCCCGTAAACTCTCCTCCTGTTTTTTAATTTTTTTCTGCTCTAATTGGGTATTTTTTTCCATCTTGTCTTCTAACTCACTGATGTGGTCCTCTGCTTCTTCTAGTCTACTCTTGATGCTTTCTATTGAGTTCTTCATAGTAGCAATGTCATTTTTCATTTCTTCTTGGTTCACCTTCATTTCCTCTTGGTTCTTCTTGAGATCCTCTTGGTTCTTCTTCATTTCCTCTTGGGTCTTACTCATATTGTCAAATTTGTCTTCCATTCTTTTTAACCATCTTATGATCATTGCTCTGAATTCTTGCTCTGGTAGGTTGTTTGCCTGTAACTCGTTTAGTTCCTTTTCTGGTGATGCCTGTTTTTTTTTTTATAAGCGGGTTGTTTCTTTGCCCCCCCCCCCCCATGGTATCTCTTTTTAGTATGTCTAGTTATGTAGTTATTACTCTCCTGCTTTGATTTAAAGGCACAAAATACAACACAGCCAGGTACAACACACAAGGTACTGAACAGAAATGTCTTTGCAATATTAATATCCTCCAATAAAGGTGACTAGAACCCAGCTAACCAAAACATACAATGAAATAAAAAGAATAAGCAAACCAATCTTACAAAAAAGCATAAAACTTCGATATAGTTAGCATTCAACATACAAAGGGGTAGAGAGGATTTTTTTTTTTTTTTTAGGAAAGCAACAAGGTAGGTGTGAATGGGCTTTGAGCAGGGGGTTGGGAGTTAGATGTACACAGGAAGGGTGAAATTTTAGGAGGGCGTAAACAGAGAGAATAGGGAAATTCTAGAGCAGTAAAGGGTTAAGATAAGCAGGACACCAAAGGGAAAGGGTTAGGAAGAGAGTGATGGCATAAAGGTAGGGTTGATATAGAATAGAGCGTCGGAGAAGGAAAGGTATAAATAGTCTGTAGAATAGTAATCCCAAAGGGGGGAAAAGAGGAAAAAAAAGGTAAATGATATGACACTTAAAAAATAATAATAAAAATAAACAAAAGAAAATAAGATAAAAAGGTAAAATAGTAGTAATAATGTTGAATACATATAAAAATGAATTAATCAAAAGGGTAAAGTCAAGTGAGGGAAGACGAAAAAAATAATTACTCGAGTAAACATTGCATCAAATGTAAATAAAAAAACAAAAATTAAATATTTAAAAAATAAAAATTAAAAATTAAATAAAATGTGCAGTAATGAAGGTCATTCACTTCCTCTGTTGTTTTGTCTGGTTCCCTGTTCCCAGTCTGGGTGGTAATTGCAGTTCCCTGTGTTTCGCTGCTCCTGCTTGTTGTAATTAGGTCCTGATCTTTAAGCTGATCTAGAGTCCATATGTGATTTAGCCTCTAGGTGGCAGTGTTTCTGGGATGACTTCCAGGGATCTGAAGCCTTTCTAGCTTTTTTCCCCTCTCTGTGTCCCTGACCTTTAGAGGGGTGGGGGTGGTGGGGGAGGACGGAGCCTACTGCACTCCTCTGTAACTCTCCAGATATGCCTTGAAGTCAGATCGTGTTGTTCCTTAGATATCCCCCCACTTAGGAGCCCTGTCCACAGTCAGGGGCGCCACCGACCCACAACCCAGGGGTTTATTTTGAACCCCAGCCCAGTCCTCCAGCCTCTGTGTGCCTGGCGTGCGCTCAAGCCCGTGCGTTTTCCACTGCTGCGCTGCAGGGGACTCACTGGATCTCTGCAAAATCTGACCTTTTCGTCTTGGGGTGGATTGCTCCTTTGAGTCCAAGTGTTTGCACTGACTGTGGTCAGTGTTCTGGGGCTCACAGCTGCTTGGCGGTTGTTGCGGCTGTGGATATTCCAGCCTCTGACACAAACCTCTTCCCTGCAAGATGGCGAGATTTCCCCGTCCATGCCGGGTAGCTCCAGGTAGGGACCCAGCTGTGGGAGCTTAATTGTCAGGGGCACCCTGATCAGCCGACCCCCAGCTTCTCCTGGTGTTTGCCTGTCTCTTGCCTTGCTGACAAGCACTCCCAGCGCGACCCTCGGATGCTATCTCTTTCTTCTTCGGGACAAGGCTCAGAACCTGCCTACCTGTTCTTCTGCCATTTTCCTTCCTCCCCAAGTACAGGTATTTTAAATCCTTAGTTAAATTTAGTCCTAGGTATCTTAATTTTTTTTTTGTTGTTGCAATGATAATTTTTTTTTGCTTGTTCTGTGAGTTCATAATTGGTGTATAAAAATGCCATAGATTTCTGGATGTTCATTTGTATCCTGCTACATTGCCAAACTCATTTATGTCTAGTAGTGTTTGATGGAGTCTTAGGGTTTTCTATATACAATATCATGTCATCTGTGAATAAGGACAGTTTTACTCCTTATTTTCCAATTTGGATGCCTTTTATTTCTTCTTCTTGTCTAATCACAATGGCCAATACTTCCAGTACTATGTCAAACAGGAGTGGTGAGAGTGAGCATCCCTGTCTTGTTCCTGTTCTTAGTGGAAATGGTTTTAGTTTTTTGCCCATTGAGTATGATGTTGGCTATAGGTTTGTTATATAAGGCTTCTTTATATATTGATGTATGATCTCTTTATTCCCACTTTGCTGAGAGTTTTTATCAAGAGAGTGTCAGATTTTGTCAATGGTTTATCTGCATTAACTGATATGATTATATGATTTTTTGTCTGTTTATGTGATGTATCACATTTGTTGATTTGCTGATATTGTACCAGCCTTGCATCCCCGGAATAAATCCTACTTGGTTATGGTGTATGATCTTTCTAATGTAATGCTGGGTCTGATTTGCTAGAATTTTGTTTAGGATTTTAGCATCTGTGTTAATCAAGGATATTGGCCTGTCATTCTCTTTTTTTGTGATGTCTTTATCTGGTTTTGGGATTAGGGTAATACTGGCTTCACAGAAAGAGCTTCAAGTGTGCTTTCCTCTTGGAATTTTTGGAATAGTCTGAGGAGGATAGGTTTACCAAACATTCTTCCTTGAAT
The DNA here is from genome assembly GCA_963924515.1 of Vespertilio murinus. NCBI lineage: Eukaryota > Metazoa > Chordata > Mammalia > Chiroptera > Vespertilionidae > Vespertilio > Vespertilio murinus. Next base: position 40,647,384 of record OZ004710.1, read on the forward strand.
GTTTGGTATAACTCCCCTGTTAAGCTGTCTGGACCAGGGCTTTTGTTTTCTGGAAGTTTTTTGATTTCTGCTTCAGTTTCTTTTATTTATTTATTTGTAGATTTCTTTATTGATTAAGGTATCACATGTTTGTCCTTATCTCCCCCATTTCCATTCCCCACCCTGCCCCACTCATAACCCCACACTCCTGTTGCCTTTGACCACTGGTTAGACTCATATGTATGCACACAAGTCCTTTGGTTGATCTCTCCCTTTTATCCCCACCCTTCCTCTGAGGTTCAACATTCTTGTCCATGCCTCCTTGTCTCTGGGTCTGTTCTTGTTCATCAGTCTATGTTGTTCATCATTTCCCCTAGATGAGTGAGATCATGTCCTACTAGAAATACACTTATAAGAATAAAAAATGAGACAAGCAATAATGGTTATGCTGAAAGGCAAATGAATCAGTCTGTAGTGAGTTTCTTTCTGGGCCAATAGTTCTTTTGAGACCCAATTTCAATGTCAAACAGTTCCTTATGTGTTTATGTCAGCAATTATATTTTAGTTCTGGATGGTGGACAGATGTTAATGCAGGTCCAACCCTCTCTGATTTGATCCCGGGCAACCTGCAGTGACACACAGCTGCTGAATGCTATTATGGCAAGGTGACTTCAGTTTCTTCCATCTCTGGACTGCTTCTCTTCTGTCTTCAAGGCTGGAGTAGTCCTGTCAATTCTTCTCTGTTGCTGCAATCCACATGGTCTCAGAGTTGTTTTCTGAAAATATACAAACATATTCTTGACCAAAAATTAATGAAAGAATATTTTCTGTAAATTTGACATGGGATCCTTTTTTTATTTTTGCCCTAATGATTTTCCTCTGCCTTGTTTTGACACCATGCATGTTTTTCATGGGTGTCTTGCTGTTAGCATTACAATTAATTTTCTAAAGTACAAATTTTCTCGATGTTGCTGAAACCAATTTGGCTCAGTGGATGGAGCATCGGCCTGGGGACTGAAGAGTCCCAGGTTCGATTCCAGTCAAGGGCATGTACCGTATTTACCGGCGTATAAGACGATTTTTTTGGCCCTGAAAAATACGTATTTGCCGGCGTATAAGACGACTGGGCGTATAAGACGACCCCCTAACATTTCCACTAAAAATACAGAGTTTGTTATATACTCACCGTATAAGACTACCCCCCACTTGGAGGCATATTTTTCAGGGCCAAAAAGTCGTCTTATACGCCGGCAAATACGGTACCTTGCTTGCGGGCACATCCCCAGTAGGGGGTGCACAAGAGGCAGCTGATCCATGTTTCTTTCTCATCGATGTTTTTAACTATCTTTCCCTCCCTCTTCCTCTCTATAAAAAATAAATAAAATATATTTAAAAAATTTTTCTAGATGTAATTTACTTACAGGATATTTTTCCTTACATGATATTCTTCTACTCCCCCCCCCCCTTTTTGATTTAAATATTAGGAAGCTTTTGAAAATTTTATAATGTAGTCTTGATAGCTTTTAAATTTTAAGTTTTTGCACTACAATATTACAGCTTTAGGTTCATTACATGTTTATGCAACTTTATCATGAGATGAACTACCAATAAAATTTTTAGTTAAGACTTTAGGAACAGCTTTTTGTCCAGTAAAATTAATTTTTCTAGGTTACTTGTTTATTTCAAGTAGCCAATTTAAATTAGCCTGAAAACTTGTCTACTATTTTACTGTCAAATTTATTACTCTAACAACAATCTTATTTTACCCTGTAAATATTAGTGGAAATAATTATTTGTCTTCTTGAGTAGGGCCTGACCATCCCTGGTGGTAGGCTGGATTTAGATATCAAAAATCCACTTCCCCACACCATAGGTACAAGACAACTCAAACAAGTCTTATTGTAGTGAGAGGGTAGCTGCTGTCAGCCAAGTCTTTGTCTGCTACACGGGACCCGATTTGAGCTGTGCATGGGAAGTTAAGTAGCCATGGGGGCAGGAGACTTCCCTCAGCAGGAGTGAGGGTTAGGCCCCTGCAACGTTGGGGGGGGGGTGAGGGTCTGTGCCACACCTCAGTTGACCTCCAAGTTCTCTCCTGATGGCCTCTCTTCAACTGTGCCTATCTTAGGTTGTTCCTTCCCTAAAGAATCTTACCCATCTCTGGCTAACCAGCCATCCACTGCTGCAGTTTCATAAGTAGCTATAGTCAATTTCAGATTTTTATTTTTATTTTTCCTGATTAAGTTTTGGAAAATTGTATTTTTCTAGCATTATGTTCATTTCATCTAGGTTGTCCAGTTTGTTGAAGTAGAGTTGTTCATAGTATTTTTTTTGTTAAATATATTTTATTGATATTTTACAGAGAGAAAGGGAGAGAGATAGAGAGCCAGAAACGTTGATGAGAGAGAAACATCGACCAGCTGCCTCCTGCACACCCCCTACCGGGGATGTGCCTGCAACCAATGCACATGCCCTTGGCCGGAATCGAACCTGGGACCCTTCAGTCTGCAGACCGATGCTCTACCACTGAGCCAAACCGGTTTCGGCCATAGTATTTTTTTAAAAATAATTCTTTGTATGCCTGTGGGTTCAGTTTTTACTTCACGTATTTCATTTCTGATTTTGTTTTTGTTTAGTCCTCTGTCTTTGTTTCTTGGTGAGCCTAGGTAGAGGTTCATCAATCTTGAAATTTTCTTTATCCTTTGAAAGAACCAGCCTTTGCTTTTATTCATCTTTTGTATTGTGTGTTTCCCCCCCCCCCCCTCTATGTCCTTTATTTCTGCTCTCTTTATTATGTCCTTCTTTCTGCTTACTTTGGGTTTTTCTTGTTTTTCTCTTTATGATTCTTTAGGTTGTAGGTTTAGATAATTTATTACCATGTGTGTGTGTGTGTGTGTGTGTGTGTGTGTGTGTGTGTTTATGTAGACCTACAGAGCTATGCACCTCCCTCTCAGGACTGCTTTCACTGTGTCCCATAGATTTTTGGATTGTTGTTTTTTCATTGTTATTTGTTGCCAGGATGCTTTTTATTTCTTCCTTTATCTCTTTGATAATCCAGTCATAGTTTAATAGTGTGCTATTTAGCTTCCAAGTGTTTGATTTTTTTTTTTTTTAAATCCTTATCCTAGGATATGATTTTATTGATTTTCTTTTTTTTTCTTTTTTTTTATTAAGGTATTATCTGTATACATAGCTTATCATTGCCCCCCCCCATAGATGCCAAGTGTTTGATTTTTTAAAATTTATTAAGGTATTATATGTGTACATAGCTTACCATTGCCCCCCCCTCCCATTCATGCCCTCCCCCGCCAGAGTTCTGTGTTCGTTGGTTGTACTTATATGCATGCATACCAGTCCTTCGGTTGTTCTCTTATCTCCCCCCAGGTCTCCTTCCCCTCCCCACTGTCATTTGACAGTCTGCTTGTTTTATGGTGACTATCTCAGGACCACATGAATAGAATCCGTTCCTCCTCTGGTTCACACCGCCCCTCCCCCCAAGTCCCACTGCTTCCCGGGGGCACACGGCTCTCCTGGGGCACATGTCTCCCCCAGGGCACACAGGTCTCCCGGGACACACGGTCCCCTGGGACACACGGCTCACCGGGGGCACACGGCTCTCCTGGGACACCCGGCCCCCTTGGGGTACACAGCTCACCCGGAGCACATGGCCCCCTGGATCACAAGGCTCACCCGGGGCACACGGCCCCCTGGGACACATGGCTCACCAACGGCACACGGTCCCTCTGGGGCGCTGGGGTCGAGAACTGGATGCGCCATGCTAGCTCCTCGCTAGCACAGTGGGCAGGCTGGGACAGCTGCGGGCGGGGAGACCGCGCTCCAAGGAGTCTCAGCGGAACAGCTGCTGACGCGGAGGCCAATCTCTGAAGCCGCCCACTCCCTGGGCCTGGGGTGGAGTGAGCTCTGTTCTTGGTGGGCTTCCCTCACTTGCAGCAGCGGTGGCGGGTGCGGTGGAGGCAGTGGCTTTTGTGCCTCAATTTCCACTGTATTTTTAAAATCCACATGGCGGCAGTGGCGCCCCTCTTTGGGGTCCCGGCAGAGGCTCCGTTTCGGCCCTGCGGCAGTGGGCCTGACGGGCAAAGGGCTCGCCGGGGCCGCGAACAGAAGGTGCCGTGCCATCTCCTCACCAGCACGGTGGGCGGGCTGGGACGGCTGCAGGTGGGCTGACATGGCTGCGGGCGGGGAGACCGTGCTCAAAGGTGTCTCGTTCAGTGCGGAAGTGGAGCAGCTGTGGACGCGGAGGCTAAATTCTGAAGCCACCCACTCCCTGAGCCCAGGTCGGAGTGAGCTCTGTTCTCAGTGGATTTCCCTTATTTGTGGTGGTGGCGGCGGCGGCGGCAGCTGCGGCGGCGGCAGCGGGTGCAGCAGCAGGTGCGGCAGTGATGGTTGCTACTGTGGTTCAATTTCCACTGTAGTTATAAAATCCACATAGCAGCAGTGGCGGAAGCTTCGGCCCGGCCATGTGGTGGTGGAGGAAGGACTCGCTGGGGCCGAGAATGGAAGGCGCCGCGCCAGCTCCTCACCAGCATGGCGGGCGGGCTGGGACGGCTGTGAGCTGAGATGGTTGTGGGCGGGGAGGCCAATGGTTCAGAAATCATTAGCTCAGAGGCTGGGTCTGCCTTGAGTCTTTATTATTTCTGCTTTGAGTTGTATCCCTTCTCCCATGGATCTGGTCCCTCAGTTGTCCCCTTGAGATGCTCGGGGTGGTGGGTGTACATGCACAGTTCCTCTGGTGTGCAATTCTCTGTCAGTACCCAGCACCCTCTGGTATGCAATTTTCTGTGGGGCCCTAGCACCCATAGCAGGATGGTGCCCTAGGTCCCTTTGGCAGCACATATGCAGCACAGTGGTGTGGCCCCTGGCTGGGCACACCAGATTGTCCAACAGCACTCTCATGTGGCCCGGAGTGAGGCACATGCTGGGTTGCTCTGGGTCACCTCTCCTGGGGCCCTGAGTGAAGCAGGCCCAGTTTTCTCTGGGTCACACAATCTGTGCTCTCCTGTGGCCTGGAGTGGGGCATGGGCTGGGTTGCTCTGGTTCACTCTGGCAGCAAGTCCCAGGGCTTGGAGTGGGCTAAGCACCAGATACCTCTGGGTCAGGCTGGCAGCATGATTCTGGGGCCCAGGGCAGGGGCAGGGCACATGGATTCCCCTGGCTTTCACTCACTGTTGGGTCCTGGAGCCAGATCCTGGGATGTTGGGTCCCTCAGGCTATTGAGGGTGTGTGGGAGGTCACTCTGGTGAGTGCTCACTGCCAATGTCTGGGAGCCTGCCAGGAAGTACTGCGCTATTCAGTGCCAGGGCACAGTGCTGGTTCCACGTGGATTATGGCTGGCAAGCAGCATTCTCTAGGCTTCCTCTGCCCTTCCTTATTAAAAATTGTCTCCTCAGCTGTGTCTAATTTGTTAATTCTTGGTGGATGTTCTCTGATTTAGTTGCTTTTCCAGCCTGGCCCCAGGGGGAGGTGCACAATTGTTCTGCCTATTCAGCCACCACACTTCTCTTAAAATCTTGAAGATGCTTTTTATTTTTAACCCTGAAACCATTTGGGCATACTTTTTTAATCCACATTTCTACTTCATTAGAACAGATTCCTAGAGATTTCTGGGACAAATACTATGAAAATTTTAAAGGCTCTTGATTCTAATTGTTTTCTAAGAAGGGTGTATCAGTTCACAATCCTGCCAGTAATGTGTGAGAGTGCCTGCGTCACTGTCTATATACTTTGAGGAATATCAGTGCTTTTTTATTTTTTAGTTTTTTTATCAGTGCTTTTTAAATCTTCACCAGTTTGATATGTAAAATAATATTATCTACTTAATATAATTTGTATCTTCTGTTCTTAACCAGTGAGGTAGAACAAAGCACTTTACCTTCTATTTCTTGTTATTTTAATTTTTATTTTTCAGAGTACGTTTTTTAAAGCTGGAGACAGTGAAACAAGGAAGGGCCTACAATAAAAGAAGCAACAGGAGAGAGCCTAGGTGAGGCTGCATTGGCTCACTGGAAAGTCAGAGAAAAGGTTGTCTTGGAGATAGGGGGTTAGCCCAGGACAAGCTGCTGCTGCTCATTGCTCCCCTGGTTGTAAGTCTCATGGGGATCCTTAGAATTTAGGAGAAATATAATTTACTCAAAAAGAAGATTTGAGTGGGTGTGCCCCAAGGACTGCATCCCTACCCTATATTTATTTTCCTATAAATTGTCTCTTGGTGTCTTTGCCAAAGTCCCTATTGAGGTCTTATTCATCATATCAGTGTATATAAGCTCTTTATATAGTAAAGATAATGACCCTTTGCTATACCATCTTGTTCTGTTTGTTTGTTGTTTATTATTTAATTGGTTAATTACATTTTTGTCATATAGAAGTGTTTAAGGTTTATGTATTAAAATCTACCTACATGATAGGGTGTTTTTTTTTTAACTTCTTTTCATTTTAGAAAGTCCTCTTCCATCCACATTTCAGCATAATTATCTATATTATATTTTAGGGCTTTATGATTTGAGTTCTTTTACCTTCAACTGATTCATCTGGAATTTCAGTTGATGCATAGTGGTAGGCTGAAATTTGAATGGGCATCAACTAGGGTTCTTGTTAAAAACCCAGATATTCCTGAGCCTTAACCCCTGAGATTTGGATTCTGTAGGTGTGAGATGGGGTTCAAGAACCCTCATTTGTTTTAATCACCCAGCCAATTACATTGCAGAAAAGCCCCCATTCACATTTTGATTATTTCTTGAAGATGCTGTGTGGCCGGCCTTACTTCAGAGAATTAGCTCCTTCCATCTGGATGACTGCAGCAGTTTTCCTCAGCTTCCAGGTCACTATACCTTAAAAATCTGTTCTACACACAGCTACTAGGATTCTCTTCCAGAAACAGCTCATGAAAAACTCTTCATTAGCTGACAATTGTTTTTTTTTTAAATGTCTTATGAAGTTTTTGTGGTTTTTATTTTTTATATTTTATTGATATTTTACAGAGAGGAAGGGAGAGGGATAGAGAGTCAGAAACATCGATGAGAGAGAAACATCGACCAGCTGCCTCCTGCACACCTCCCACAGGGGACGTGCCCACAACCAAGGTACATGCCCCTGACCGGAATCGAACCCAGGACCTTTCAGTCCACAGACCAACGCTCTACCACTGAGCCAAACCGGTTTCGGCTAGCTGACAATTGTTAAGGAACTAGACCTAACCCCTCAGCTCAGCGCTACAGGATCTTCATTATCTTCCTGGAACTAGTCATCTGACCAGCTGGATCTCCAATTATTCTGGAACCACTCTCTCATCCATCCAGACCTACCTCCTCATGGGCCTTAGGACACATATTGCTCATTTTCATGCTTCTGCCTCCACCTCTTTTCAGGTTATTCAAACGTATGCATTTAACTCACTTCTCACATTCTCTTCCTTCTCTGACTACTAAGAAGATCACTGCTTTCCTAGAATTATCAAAACCCATTGTTGCATATTCTCATTTTGTGTCTTATCTTTCCATCAGCCCCCACAATTGAGAGGGCATGGTCTGTGTGTCTATGCCCTTTAGCCTCTTATACAGTCCTAGTTGGAAGGGAAGCACACCTGAGGAAAGTAGTTAGTGGAACCAAACTAGCCATAACTGCCAAGTGATTTAAAAAAAATATATTTTATTGATTTTTTTTTACAGAGAGAAAGGGAGAGGGATAGAGAGTTAGAAACATTAATGAGAGAGAAACATTGATCAGCTGCTTCCTTCACACCCCCTACAGAGGATGTGCCCACAACTAAGGTACATGCCCTTGACTGGAATTGAACCTGGAGCCCTTCAGTCCGCAGGCCGACGCTCTATCCACTGAGCCAAACCCGTTAGGGCCCAAGTGATTTTAATACACATTATTTCTGAGAGCTAATGCTATAGCTCTCAGAAATGTTTTCCTTGAACAAAAATGAATATGTTTTTTAAAAATGTTTTTTTTATTGATTTCAGAGAGGAAGGGAGAGGGGGAGAGAGATAGAAACATCAATGAGAGATAATCACTGATCAGCTGCCTCCTGCATGCCCCCCACTCGGGATCGGGCCCATAACCTGGGCATGTGCCCAAGACCCTTCAGTTCGAAGGCTGATGCTCTATCCACTGAGCTAAACTGGCTAGGGCAAAAATGAGCATGTTTGACAAATTTTTAGAGTCCTCATTTTGTTGTGATTTGACTTGCTGATAAAGTTAATCAAAGGTTATCTTGGTTTCAGTTCTTATTTAATTTTTAAAAGCAGTTTAACATTTCAGTTCTTATTTAATTTATTGATATTGCTTAGCACCTACTGTTATTGTTGTAATTAGCTAGTTAATAATAAGAAGAAGCAAAGAGAAGAACAGTCATCTGGGCAACTTCACCAGGAAGCAGCAATTTCACATTCCCCTGGGAAACACTGGTCTATTCCCTGCATATTACTGGGGTAAGGGGAAGATAGATGAAAGTGCAGTGAAGTTGGAGTGATATAGGGAAGATACTTGCCTGTCAGCCTGCCCTGGAATAAAGATAATTGGCCAAGCTGGGGAAATCTTAGAGGATTAAAATCCCCAGCCAGCCGAAACCGGTTTGGCTCAGTGGATAGAGCATTGGCCTGTGGACTGAAAGGTCCTGGGTTCAATTCTGGTCAAGGGCATGTACCTGGTTGCGGGCACATTCCCAGTAGGAGGTGTGCAAGAGGCAGCTGATCGGTGATTCTCATCGATGTTTCTAACTTTCTATCCCTCTCTCTTCCTCTCTGTAAAAAATCAATAAAATATATATATTTTTAAAATCCCCAGACAAAGGAATTCTTTTTCTCTTGTTCCTCCGGCTTTGCCCCTGATTCCTTACACTTACCCCTGTTCCATCCATAGCCATGTGGCCCTAGACCCCACATGGCCCTGGCCGTGCAGACCCCACATGCAATGGTCTACAGCTGGGAACACAAACAAAGCTAGCCTTATGCTGGTCTGGTCTGTGCAAATATGGAGTGGGAATGACTTTAATCCTAGCTCTGCTAAAGACACAGCTGGACCCTTTCTTTGACAGGACAGAGGGAGATGGACCTTGGAAACTCAGGGGTTTAATTTCACGCAAATAAATACTACTCAATCTCCTGTGTGAGTCTCAGAAAATTACTTTTTTGATGACATTGCAAGAAGCTCACTTCTATTGGCAGTGGATGGGGACACAGAGCGCTACCCACCAATATCACTTTGTTATATCCATTTATTCACTTGTCACTGGTTGAAGAGTCTAACCTTTTCTAAAATATGGGGTATTTCTTTCCCTCTCTTACAAATGTAATGGTTTCTCTTTTATAAAAAAAAAATGGTTTATCAGATTAAATGAACATAAAAGGGTTAATGGCTAAATGATTATATTATAGCTTCCTTAATATCTGCTTTCTCTTTACCCCTCAGGGTCTGCCTTCTCCAGTGACATACCGGCTTTAAATAAGTTTGCTTGGATGCCCAGAACAAATGGGGAGGAAGGGTGAGTGAAGACAAGCCCTTTCCCTTTCAGTAGATGAGGTGGGATTCAGTTCAATTAATCAGTTATTTTTTGAGCTCCTACTGTGCACCTGTCTCTGTGCAAGGCACAACAAAGGAATCCAAGATGAGAAATGTTAAAGGAGCAGAAGGGCAAGGGGAGAAGAAAGGGGAAGAAGGGGCAAGGAAAGGAGTAGAGCTGGCTATCCCCATAAGTGGGGACTTAAAGAAGAGAAAGGGAAAAGGGATCCAAAGGTGCATTCTATAGCCTAGTCTCACTTGATAGGGCTATTCAAGTTAATAAATCCAAAGCAGTGGTCTGAGCTCAAATTGTGCTTAAGAGCCATGAGAGCAGTTAGGAAGACCAGAATTTGAGTCAAGCATTTACCAGGTCAAGCCTTTATAATGGGAAGTAAAAGGTCTCTCTTTTTTTAAAAAGGTAGACATGCATGTGCCTGCATGTGTGTATATGCATACACAGTACATAAAATTATTTTTGAATGATACTAGTTAACATTTATTGAGTGTGTGCTTACTCTGCTGTAAGCACTTTGCATGCATCAAATTCTTTAATCTTTATCACAAGGTAGGTGCAATTATTATGGACTTTTTTTTTTTCAGATGAGGAAACTGAACAATTAAGTAACTTGCCCCAGTTCACACAGCTTATAAGTGGCAGATCTGGGCATTGAGCCTTGGTCTAGCTGACTTAATGTTTGCTGTTATTTGAGGTGCTAGTCCATGTTTAATTTATTGCTGTACTCACTAGGGCTAATGCATTGCCTAGCACATAACAGTCATATTATGCTCTGAATAAGTACATAAATACATAAATAAATAAATAAATAAATAAATAAATGAAATGTTGACTATCAAGTGCTTTCCATTTAAGCCCAATTACTATTGGGCATAACAATTAAGCATAATTAAAGATAGGTTTACTTGCTGTAAATTTTATTCCATTAAAGCAACATTTTTTTTTTACAGCACATACATGTTTGCATCTTTCAGTGTTCTCTCTCTTACTCATTTGGCTGGGCTTGTGACTCCTCAAAAAATTAGAGGACTCATTAAATGTCGTCTAGGAGATGGTAAATGAACTAGTTGTCTCTGGCCTCCTGAGTTCTGTAGTTGAAGAAAAAAATTATTTCCCTGATGTTTTAGTAGTTAGTATCCTTGACTGGGATCCACTTAAGAAACCATATTTATCTTGTCATAATATAATACGTATTATAGAGGGAGAAGGAATGCCTGGAAAAATCTGTGGTCCAAAATAGGGCTGCTTTAAAAAAATTATTGAGAGGGGAAGAAAAGAGAGAGAGAGAGAGAGAGAGAGAGAGAGAGAGAGATGGAAATTGATTTTTAAAAATTCCATTTATTTATGAATTCTTAACCAGGGATCAAACCTGCAACCTGGCATATCCGGACCCCGCTCTAACCAACTTTTTTTATTATATATATATATATATATATATATATATATATATAATTGATATTTTACAGAGAGTAAGGGAGAGAGATAGAGAGCTAGAAACGTTGATGAGAGAGAAACATCGACCAGCTGCCTCTTGAACACCTCCTGCTGGGGATGTGCCCGTAACCAATGTACATGCCCTTGACCGGAATCGAACCTGGGACCTTTCAGTCCGCAGACCGACGCTCTACCACTGAGCCAAACCGGTTTCGGCTCTAACCAACTTTTATAACCTGACCAGGGTTGGGCTGCCTTTTATAAAAGGCTGTGATTTGAGATAACTCCTTTCCTCTCCTACTCTTTCCACCCATTTTGGATATGGTACCTGCAATTCTACCATCATAAATCAATTCTTACAGTCGAAAGAGTTAAGCCACAAGCACCTAAGAGAAGGTCAACACTATTAACCCTGCAGTGCGAATTTCTTTGTGATTTCCGAGGCTTATCCAGATTCATCCATGGGACGGTGCAAAGAGCAGGTGGTGGTGGGCTGGGTCGCGGGGAGGGGAGAGGAGCTTGGAAAGGAAGGCTCCGGGCGGGCGATGGGGCGAGATGTGCTTCGGAAGGGAGCTCCAGAGGAGCGCCCCCTGCAGAGTGAGGGCGGCCGCCGCGCTTGAGACGCCAGGGAGGAGCTGCGCGTCTCGCGCCCGCCCCACAGCTGCGCCTGCGCATGCGCCTGGCGCACCAGGAAGTGACTCTTCCCTGTGGTTGCGATCCCAGGCCACTCGCAGATTTTTTTGTTTGCTACCTCAGGCCTTTAAGAGGATTTATTGGTTAGAAGGTAAGGGGGATAAGTGGAGAGCCCAGAAAATCCGATTTAATTCTTACTGTACTGAAAACTGCTGACTGCCCCAATTGCCCTCCGGCTGGGAACTGAGGAGGCAGGCGGGGCTGGGGACCGGGACTGACCGGACTCTATGCTGCCGCCGCAAGGTCGCGTCTAGCCTGCGTCCCCTCGTGCTCTGACGTTCTCCCCAAACCCTCCACTCTGTCCTTCCAGACCTCCTCACTCCCTGCAGCCCGCCTAAGTACAGTGGCAGTCTTTCCTAGTGTACCCTTTCTACAGATGTGGAGGGCAGAACTTTCGCAAAGGAAAGGGCTGGAGGAGCTGGTGAGAGGGTCTGGTGGGGAAAGGGACCCAGTTGCTCATGGGTTGCAGTCAAGATCAAGCAGTAAATCCATCTGTCTGACTTAGCCAGGAACCATGCCTGGAGCCAGACCAACTGAAGGAAGGGTGGACAGAGGGTGTAAGCAGGACTTTGCCTGTTGGTGAACGTTTTGCCTCAAGGAAATCCTTGGCCCAGTTCAGATCTTCCTATCACATAGTCTCTGATTTGAACTTGGAGCATTTCAAGTAGGTTAGCCATTCCAGCCCTAGAGAGTTAGCCTACCTTCCTATCTAGCAGCTCTGGACCCTGGATCCCTTTCACTTCCTGCGGCAGTTGTCACACTTAAAAATAATCCAAGTATTTATTTAAAACAGGAAAAACTACAAAAATAGTCTTTTCTGAGAACAAATACTCCCCTCTGACAGGAAAAAAAGAAAACATAATCCACCTTGACTAGTGTTACTCTGCTGCCTTGAAAAATATATTTCACCACAGAATTTCTAACTATGATGAAAGGCTCTTTACTGCGAGAAATGGCTGGTTGATACTCTAAAATAGTAGGACCCTATTTTAGACAATACCTGATAATTTGGAGGAGGAAACCTAGATTGACAAGGGGCCTTCTGCTGGGGTACAGGGCAAGGAGGGCACAGTCTCATGGTGGCAGTTACCAGTGAGAGGACCCTCCCATTCCCCCCCCCCCCCCAAATGTAAAAGTGTAAATGTAGCTGTCTCCAAATTCCTCAGCTCCCCTCTCCCTCTTTGCCAACCCCAAAATGGGCCTGGAGCTTCCTTCATTCTTCCCTGCCAGCTGGAGGGGCAGAGACCAGCAACATCCCCCCCCCCCCCCCCCCCCCCGCCCATGGTCTGGGCCTTCTCATGCCTTCCCCCAACCATTCTTTATTCTCTGTCTCCTGCCTTTTCACTCATGTCCTCTCAATGGCTTTTGTGTGTGTGTGTGTTTTTAAAAATATTAAGTACATTTGTCTCACCCTGGAAAAATGTCTATCACAGCTCACATACTTTTGATAGTATTAGCGGGTGGTCCAGGGCAGGCCTTAAGCTCACCATGCTCCAGAAAATTAGGAAAGGTTTTTTGCGTGTTTTTAAGTTTCCCACATAATTGTACTTATCCTCGCACCACTAACATAGATTATTACATCGCTCCAGTTTTGCGGGTTGGATACTCTGAGACAAGGAAGTCGGGTGACATGCTTCAAATCAGAGTGTAAGGAAGGGCATGACACATGTTGAACACTCTGTGTTAAGCAGTTCTAAGTAATATATATATATATATATATATATATATATATATATAATTTTATATATTTTATATTATATATATTATATTATATTATATATATTATATATATTTTAAACAAATATATATATATATATATATATATTTGTTTAACTCACACCACAATCCTGAAAGGTAGGTGTTATCATTCCTATATTTATAGAATGTGACACTGAGATTCATAGTGCTTAAGTAACTTGCACGAAGTCACAGATCTAGTGAGAAGCAGAGCAGGATTGTTGGTTGTTGGGTAGGAGTGTAGAATATGGAGAGAGACTAGTCATAGAAGTGTATCCAAAGAGTTCAGCTCTTTTCTGGAGAACAAAGACTACATTTTCCTCATCTTATTATTTTGGGAGCTTAAGCCAGTGCCTGGCCATCAGTAGTTCAGTTGTGCTCCGCAGACCTGCTTTTACAGTGTTGACTCTGCTAATGCTGAGTTTCTGTAAGGATTTGTAAATGAATGAAGGCGTTTGGAAGTTGTGCCTTCACTTCCCAGCTTCTGTTTATTCACCTTTCATGCAAGTGAATCTCAATGTTTCTTTGTTGGCAGGTATTAAGAGAAGAGCCCCTATGCACAAACCTAGATGCTTCCTCTCCAGGGTGGGTTTCTTCTCCAAATCTGGACTTCTGTACTGGTGTCCCGGGAAACCTCCATATTGGTCACAGCTTTTATGGGGCTCAGCATGTAAGGGAACCTTCACCAAGAAGTGTCAAAGGGGACAGAAAAGTCAGAAGAAACCAAGACATATTGGGACACTAGATAGTTCCTGGCAGGAAAGGTAAGACTAAGGATAGTTCCTTCCTCTTAGCAAGTCTGAATCTCTGAGCCTCCTGAAATTCTGTGTTCCTGATGTGACTAACATGGGATGGCAAGGACTCGAAGGGGTGCCTCGGGTAGGATAACCAAGGTGAACTTGAAAACATCTGAGGAATATTGTGGGAAATGCTTTGGGATTGCAGAAAATATTCTTCTTGTCTTTGAGTGTGGTTTTCACAGAAAGGAGATATTAAACTGGGACCTTGTCTAAAAAGGTCCAGGGCAGGTCCTAGAAAGATATTAGATGGACTAGAAATGAATAGTTCCATTGCAGCCATGCATTCACATAGCTACTTTATTTTATGCAACAAATGGATTTTCTAAATCAAATTATATTTTAAAAAGCATTAAGGAGATGGGCTAATTAAAGGAACGCAACAGTGAAGACTTTTAATATGACTAATTACCTCCTGATAAATCTTGATTTTTCTCATATTAGGTTTGCCTATTTATTTTGCTTTTAGTAGACAGCACCAAAATGGGCTCTTCTGCCAGACTCATCTCCCCAGGGGCATGAGAGTTAAGTCTTTTGAATAATATGAAAAATGATATGAGAAAATGGTGGCAGGAAGTACTTATGCATAGTGTAGGTACTTAGTATATCTATATATAAAAACCGGTTTGGCTCAGTGGATAGAGCGTCGGCCTGCGGACTGAAAGGTCCTGGGTTCGATTCCGGTCAAGGGCATGTACCTTGGTTGCAAAGCACATCCCCAGTGGGGGGTGTGCAGGAGGCAACTGATCGATGTTTCTCTCTCATCGACGTTTCTCTCTCTCCCTCTCTCTTCCTCTCTGTAAAAAATCAATAATATATATATATATATATATATATATATATATATATATATATATTTTAAAGGCTAATATGTTAAGTGTTCGACCGTCTAACTGGTTGCAATGAAGGGCACTGACCACCAGGGGGCAGACACTCAATGCAGGAGCTGCTGAGCTGCAGTGACTTGGCAGTGGCGGTTCTTGGGTGACACACCCTGAAACCAGAGAAGGAGAGATATGTCCTCGCAGGGCTGCACAATTTCACCTTTGACCATGGTTTATGTTGTTGCTGGAGCATTGTCCTGAATCTGGTTTACTGCAAACTTGTGTTTGCATTCCATACCTTGTATGACAGCAACTTTGCAGAGTCCCTTCTCACACTCCAGGACCCCTTTGGGATGTTGGAGAGCTGATTTCAGCCCAAACCCCGTAGGCCAGGCCGAGGAATCCCACCTGCCGGAGGGACCCTACTCTCTCTGCAGATGCCCTTCAAGCCATGGTGCCATCCTAGGTGTGGCTGGTCAGGGAGGGAATGTGGGAGGTTGGCTCCAGGGCATGTCCAGCCTGGCTTGCCCAGTCCCGCCCCACTGGCCACCTTCTAATTAATTTCCTCTCAATGTGCATGAATCCATGCACCAGGTCATTAGTATTTATATACTGAGCTAAGTACCTGAATTATTTTATTCAAGGCTGGCTGATGTTGTGACACCACTCTGGAGGCTGAGCTATGAAGAACAGCTCAAGGTTGGTACCCAGCTTAAGTCTTCACTCCTCTGTTCCATCAGGTGAATGGTGTTAGGCTTGTAAGAAGCTCGGCCAGACAGGCCTAGCCAGGCAACCCAAGGAGTCCTTAAATTTCAGTATGCTAACAACTCTGACATTTTAACTTTAGGCCAGTTATGTCTTCCAAACTCTATAAAGCCATATATAAATGCCTGTTTCTATCATTGCTTGCTTTTTTGTTCTTACAGCTTTAGCTACATGTGGCTGTGGCTATTTCAATTTAAGCACATTCAATTTTGCTGTAATGCTTGTTTTAAAAATGGAAATTTCTTCCAATGGATTGATATATCAGGAAACAATTTGAACATAATACAAATTTCATGTTTGGTTAGGATTAATTTGGTCTACGAGAAACAGATGAAAGAAGGAAACTATACCCAGGTGAACTGAGTTGTATGAGAATCCATAAAATGAACACACACACCTCTGACATCTGCTGCTCTCTCAGTTCCATGAGTGTGTTATGAGCCACACCCATTTACATCTGCTGTGAGAAATTTTCATCCTATTCACATGACCCTCCTTTTACCAGACATGATAACTCACAAGTGAATAGCTACATCTACAAGCAAACTTCAGGTCTTTGTCAGGGCAAAGTGCTGTCCTTATTGTAGTATTTATGCATTTTATAACCATTTCACATGTAAAACTACACTAATCTTTTTATTAGGTTCCTATCTTTTCTGTGTGTATTACTGATAAAGTTTGGGAATGTGTTCACCCACCCATATTTTCCTCCTGAGCCCTGTGATTTCTTTTGCATGATTTTGCATATGGTGTAAGAATGCTTACTTCATATTAGAGCAGAGCTGACTGTCTTAAGTTAATTAAAATTAAATAAGGCAAAAAAAGGTTAGAAATTTAGTTCCTCAGTCATATGAGTCACATTTCACGTGCTCGTGGCTAGTGGCTCCATATTACATAGAACATACCACCAAAATGGAATGTGTCCATTAATACAGTAAGTTCTACTGGAAGTTCAGATAAAATGATGAGCTTACAAAAGAGCTCACACTTGATCTTTCCCCAATACCTTCTTAGGTTTGTTGCTTTTCCATCATTCTGGATTCCTTATCTGCTAAGATCATGACCCAAGTATCTGTAAGGATAACCTTCTTTTATCCTATTTGTTTTCCATCCTTTGAGGTGATACTGCAAAAAGTCTTTTTTCCCCATTTTTTTCTTTTATTGTTTAAAGTATTATAAATAGTAGTACATATGTCTCTTTTTTATTCCCCAATTGACCTTCCCCCAGCCTCCCAGCACATGCCCTCATCCCCCTCCCAGTGTCTTGCGTGCATTGGTTGTGCTTATATGCATGCATACAAGTCCTTTGGTTGATCTCTTACCCACCCCGCCCCACAACCCTCCCCAGCCTTCCTGCTGTTGTTTGACAGCCTGTTTGATGCTTCTCTGCCTGTATTTTTATTCATCAGTTTATAATGTTCTTTATTGCCCATAAATGAGTGAGATCATTTTCTTTCAATGACTGGCTTATTTCACTTCGCATAATGCTCTCCAGTTCCATCCATGCTGTTGCAAATAGCAAGAATTCCTTCTTTTGTATAGCAGTGTAGTATTCCATTGTGTAGATGTACCACAGTTTTCTAATCCACTCATCTGCTGATGGGCATTTAGACTGTTTTCAAATCTTACCTATGGTGAATTGTGCTGCTGTGAACATAGGAGTGCATATATCCTTTCTGATTGGTGTTTCTGAGTTCTTGGGATATATTCTTAGAAGTGGTATTACTAGGTCAAATGGCAGTTCCACTTTTAATTTTTTTAGGAAATGCCATACTGTTTTCCACAGTGACTGCACCAGTCTGCATTCCCACCAGCAGTGATGAGGATTCCTTTTTCTCCGCATCCTCTCTAGCACTCGTCATTTGTTGATTTGTTGATGATAGCCTTTCTGACAGGTGTGAGGTGGTACCTCATTGTTGTTTTGATTTGCATCTCTCAGGTGATTAGTGACTTTGAGCATGTTTTCATATGTCTCTTGGCTCTCTGAATGTCCTCTTTCGAAAAGTATCTATTTAGGTCAATTGCCCATTTTTTGATTGGATTATTTATCTTCCTTTTGTTAAGTTGTATGAGTTCCCTACAAAAGTTGGAAATTAAACCCGTATTGGAGATAACATTGGCGAATATGTTCTCCCATGCAGTGGTCTTTATTGTTGTTTTGTTGATGGTTTATGTTTTCCTTAGTTTCCATTGCCCTAGGAGCTGTATTGTTAAATATACTGCTACGACAGATGTCTGCTATTTTGCTGTCTATAGCTTCTTCTAAGATTTTTATGGTTTTTCATCTTATGTTTAAGTCCCTTATCCATTTTGAGTTTTATTATTTTTAAAAAATATATATTTTATTGATATTTTCACAGAGAGGAAGGGAGAGAGATAGAGAGCCAGAAATGTCAATGAGAGAGAAACATCGACCAGCTGCCTCCCGCACACCCCCCACCGGAGATGTGCCCGCAACCAAGGTACATGCCCCCGACCGGAATCGAACCCAGGACCCCTCAGTCCGCAGGCCGACGCTCTACCACTGAGCCAAACCGGTTTCGGCCATTTTGAGTTTTATTTTTATGTATGGTGTAAGTTGGTGGTCTAGTTTCATTTTTTTGCAAGTATCTGTCCAGTTTTCCCAACACCATTTATTTATTTATTTTCAAAATTATTTTATTATTTATCTGTTTGTTTTCAACATATTTTTTAAAGATAAAATTTCTTTTTTTAATTTTATTGATTTTTTTACAGAGAGGAAGGGAGAGAGATAGAGAGTTAGAAACATTGATGGGAGAGAAACATCTATCAGCTGGCTCCTGCACACCCCCTACTGGGGATGTGCCTGCAACCAAGGTACATGCCCTTGACCGGAATCGAACCTGGGACCCTTCAGTCCGCAGGCTGACGCTCTAACCACTGAGCAAAACCGGTTTCAGCTGCTGTTGGTATTTTAATGGGGATTGTATTGCATTTATAGATTGCTTTGGGTAGTATGGACATTTTAATGATGTTGATTCTAGCAATCCATGAACATGGTATATTCTTCCATTTGTTCATGTCACTGAAGACCTCTGACCCCAAGACGTGTGGCTGCCATGGGTTTGTGGGAGCCACGCTTGCCCGGGATCAGAGTCATAGGCACTTAGTGTGGTCTCGTGTACACACCTAGAATCAGGGACCCCTCGTGTACCGTGCCTATACAGAGACCCTGCTGGCATGTGCTGAAAATCAGAGCCCTCTAGCGTGTGTCAGGAGTCAGAGACCTCCTGTGCCCGTGCTGAGAGTTGAGCATCAGAGTCTCTGTTGCTTGGTGCAGTCTCTTGCTGAGAATCAGGGTCTTTGTGTGCACATGTGCCAATAATTGTAGTCACTGGCTCTTGGTGTGAATGCACTGGGAATCAGGGATCCCAGGCACGCACGATGAGAAAGTCAAGTAACTGGTGCTTGTGCTGCCTCTCGCGTAGAGAATCAGGGTCCCTGGTCTGATTGGGGAACGGGTTGCACAGTCGCACTGTGTTGGCAAGAGCTTCACTCCTACCCTGTAGGAAACAGCCTTCTGTGTGTGATTGTCCTGAATCAAAGTCAGATGGCGCTGTCGTCCTGTGTGGGCATGGGGTCTGATCCCCTGGGTGTACACTGGGTACACGAACAAATACCCTGTGTTCCTGTACCCAGGCTCAAATTCAGCGCAGCCTCCCTGTGTGGGCCTGGGGTCTGGCCACGGGAAACAAACTTCCTGTGTCTGCACACCCAGGCTCGAATTCAGTGCAGCCTCCCTATGGGGGTGTGGGGTTTGGTCTTGGGAAACAAACTCCCCAAGATCACGCTCCCCGGTTCAAATTTAGTGCAGCCTCCCTGTGTGGGCGCTGGGTCTGACTTCGGGAAATAAACTTACTGTGCCCACACACCCAGGTTCAAATTCAGGTAGAGCTTCTGCTGCTCTGTGTGGGCAGGCGGCCTGTTTGAGCCGAGAGGGTCTGGCAGTTCCTATGCCACTGCTGAGAGGCTGGCGGGGAAGGGGATTAGTCTGTGACTCAGAAATTTGCGGCCGGGGTGCCTGGGGTTTTGGTGTCCGTGGATCTGCAGCTGTGGTCAGAGGTCTTTTACCCAAGTGGCTGTAGGGTCTTGGTTTGAAACCAGATTGGGTAGTGGCGAGGTTAGGATTCAAGCAGTTCTGTTCTTCAAGATGGCATGGTCTTGTGTCTGCTCTGGCCGCCTATGGAGTGTTTGCAGTGGCAGCTGGGTTTTGCCATCTAAGACTGCCCATTATGGAAGCCCCTTGGAAGACCTGTAGGATCTAACTGTCCCTAGCTCATACACACACACCACACACGTCCACATGCTCCTCTATTGCTCCCTCACACTCTCACACACTCTCCCTCCCTACCTTCTTGTCAGTCGCCATCTTGGGTCTCCAAAAGTGTTTTGTTTTATTGCTTATATTCTTTTGTAGGTGAAATTTGAAGCTCAGAAGAAAATTTTACAAAGACTAGAGTCTTACCTCCAAATGTTCAACGGAGTCAAAGTGACAACAGCTGAACCCAAATCAGAGGGACTCTATTTTCTTCATCCTATTATACCCTCTGTAAGCACTCACCTCCTGGTCAGTTGCTGGGGACAAGATCTTCTGCTAAATGATTAGCATGCACTATTGTTTTGTTTATTGTTTACAGTCACTCTGGGGTTGTAGGCACTGTCATTTTACAAATGAAGACATTGATAGGTTAAGTAATTCACTCAAGGATACATATCTAGATGTGGCAGAACTGAGATTCACACTCAGGCATATCTGATGCAAAACCCACTTTCTAAACCACTACACTACTACCTCCTTGGAAAAATTCCAACTTTGAAAACCTAAAGAGGCCTGAGAGGCAAATTTAATTTATGGCAGAGGTTAGCAAACAAACTATGGACCTTTTTCCATGACTGTCGTGCTGCTTGATTTTTATAAATAAGATTTTATTGGAACAGCTGAACTTCTTATTTATGGATTGTCTATGGCTGTTTTCACACTATAATGGCAGAGTAGAGTAGTTGTGATGGGAATCATATGGCCTGCAAAGCATAAAATTATTTACTATCTGGCTCTTCAATGAAAAAGTTGCTGACTCCTGCTTTATGGCCAGGTTGGAACTCCTTTTTATTATGAAGTTTCTATAGAGCATCTTGATCTCAGTCACGGACTTTCCAAGCAAGCATCACTTAGTTGTCCTTATCCAGAGAACATTATTTCATTCCCTGTATTGTTGCCCTCCTTGGTCTCATTTGACCTGTTTAACCTTTTCTGCTCTTCTGCCTTCTCTAGCCTGTCATCGATGGCTACCGAAATAAGTCCACTTTTTCTGTGAACCGAGGTCCAGATGGAAATCCGAAGACCGTGGGGTACTACCTTGGAACTTGGAGAGGTCAGTCAATGGCCATGACTAGTAGAAATAACAAACCAAGGACTGAGAGGAAGGGAATAGTACAGATAAGAGTGTCAGTATAAGTGTAGAGGAGTAGGAAATGCAGTGGTCTTAAAGGACTAGGTCAAATTGGAAGTCTTTGATGCCAAATTTGATCAGAAGGTTAATTTTGGATATTTTTGTGATTAGTCATTATAATGATAGGAATCACAACCCTCATTCCTTCTCCCTCTAAAAGGAATATGCTTGAAACCTAGTAAGTACTTAGTAAATGTTAATATTGCACCGCGCCAGCACAGCCAAGGATTTGGCGAGCCTGAAAGAGAGCTGGTGAAGGATAAAGAAAAAGACAAAGAGAATAAGCTGGGTCTTGCTGAGGCCACAGAACAGATCCAGACCGCAAAGCTGAGGCTTTATTTATAGTCAGAGGTAAACAGGGTAATTTACAATGTTCTTGTAAGTTTCACTTGTTTTGGCAGCACTTGCTGCCCCTCCCACAGCCCACTAGCTACCCAGGAACATCTAGGGAGCAGTCACAAGATCAAGCTTAATTATGCTTAAAGGGCTGTGCCCTCCAAGCTGGGACTTGTTTGTGACTTTGCCAGCAGGTCAGTCCAAGGTCAGTCCAACCCTATAACGACTCCCTATATCTCACCCTTTCTTTTAATTTTAAGCTACTAATAATGGGAGTAAAACTTAAACATCAAGAACTAAATTCTGACTATTAAAACATTAACAAAACAATGCCAATGCAAAAACCCAATAACAAAACAATGCAAATGCAAAACCCAGACATGGCTATTAATAAAACAGTGCCAATGCAATACAACAATAATAGAGAAATCAAATACAGTAACATTTTTCTACTAAATGAAAGTTTCTTTTGTGGATTTACTCAAGAGTCCTCAGACTTGGCTGCGTAAGAGTTTGCAGAAGACTGGCAGCTAACCAATGCTAGCATGGCCAGAAACATGGTTGAGGGAGTAGCTTCCACTTCTTGCTTTTCTGCCATCTGCTGGGCCTCAGTTGACCCCATGTTGGCACCTTGGTCTCTTGCGTAGCCTTCGTCATCGTCCTTTTCCACTTTGCTGTCATCGGGGCAACTCTCAGTCTTTTGAACGATGGACAAGGAGCCTCTCTGGGTCCATTGTGGTGAGGCACATAACGCTCTGGCGCCCAGATTGGCTGTGCTGCTCCTTCTGGAAAGATACAAACACAAACTCTTCCCCACATCATTACTGGATCTGGTCCAAACCATTGTCCAGTTTGCATTGGGCTAACCCCATGGAGGCTATTGTACAGGAGGCTCAATGCCTTTCGGCTGCTGTATGACCCTCTGTGTCGCAATTCAAAAAAATTATTTATTTATTTATTTATTTATTTTATGATTATTTGTAGCTTCTTTATTTGTACTAATCAAAAACAAGAAGTAACTCTGATGTCTTTGAGTCAGTGAATGGAAAAAGAATTGTAGTACATTTGTCCAATGGAATATTCAGAAGTAAAATGAGAATTAAGTATTGATACATGTTAAAACACAAATGAATCTCAAAGTAATTTTGCTCGGTAAAAGAAACCAGGCCAAAATCAAAACATTTATTCAGAATAAAGTATAGAAATACAAACAGAAGTATAGAAATACAAACTAATCTATGGTGATAGTAGATCAATGGTTGTCTGAAGATGGGAGGAGGGGCCAATGGAGGCTTACAAAGGTATATGATGATAATTTAGGGAGTTATTGTGTTCAATAACTTGGTGATAATGACCCTTTCATGGTGCATACATATGTCTACATTTATCAAGTTGGGCACTCTCCATATGTGCAATTCATTGTTACTTTTTCTCTAACAAAGATGCTAAAAACTTTTTTTAAGACACAATAAATCTACTGAAATGATAAAACCCAATTTAATAGCACCTTCTGCAGTTAAACCATAGGCCAGTAGAGAAGGTGGAAGAATTTGATGTCTTTAAATTTTTAAAATGCAAACTTATACCAGATATAGTTAGTGCATATGTATTACATAAAGACTTTCTTTAACATTAGGTTGATGTACTATAGCCTTTGCCCATTGTGGCCTAACTTCCTCTTTCACAAATAGTTGGTTTAATTTTTCTGTTTTTCAGTGACCTGTGGTCATCACTATAGTTTCTGGAAATTTCATTAAGAAAGCAGTTTCTGGCACTAAGGCACAGTTCCCTTGTTTTAATACAGAACATTTAATTGCATTTTATTCTTACTGTCTAGGAGGGAACAATTCAAAAAATTTAAATTATAAAGAACATGACTGAGTTTGTTTTGAGATGACACATAACATCTGTCTCCCCTTTCTGTTTTAATAATTGCATTTTAAGAGTACTATTTGCTCTTCCCACTGTTGCTTGACCTTGAGGGTTGTCAGGGATACCAGTCTTATGACAAATTTGATATTGCTGACAAAAATGTTGAAAAGCAGAACTAGTGTATGCGGGTCCATTGTCTGTCTTTAGCTCTAAGGGAGGACCTAATACAGCAAAGGCAGCTAGGCAAGGATTAATTGCATGCTTGACACTCTCTCGTGTTTGGGGAGTCACAGAGATAGAGCGGGAGCAGGTATCCATTAATATATACTCATCTATGCTTACCAAATTCCGGTATGAGGTGACATCCATTTGCCAAATTTGATTAGGTTTAAGACCCCTAGGATTAGCCCCCAATGATTGTACAGGGCAATGAATTACACACTGAGAGCACTGCTTAACAATTTGGCGAGCTTGTCCCGAGAAATATGGAATTGTTTGTGTAAGGCAGCAGCATTTTGATGATGCAAAGCATCAGGGAGACCTGAATGAGATCAGATATGACCAGATTCAGGAGCCGCAAATGTTGCCCTGCCTCTAGCTTAATTAAGAATGCAGGTGGCTACAGGCTTTTCGTAATTTTAAATTCGGCTGTTGGATTATAAGAAATATGTAGTTACTTCATTTTTCTCTTATTAGAGGCCAAAACCTTCATAACATTAAAAGTATATTTATTAATTTTTATTTGATAAGGCTTTCCATGCAATTTCAAGTATATTAGATCTGTTAAATTTAAAATGATTTCCTTTAAGAAGAAAGAATAAATTTCTTGTATTACTCTGGGCCCTTGGAGCTTTCCAAGAATCATCTTGAAATTTTAACATTGAAAAATCCATCAAACAGCCGAAACCGGTTTGGCTCAGTGGTAGAGCGTCGGTCTGCGGACTGAAAGGTCCCAGGTTCGATTCCGGTCAAGGGCATGTACCTTGGTTGCGGGCACATCCCCGGTAGGGGGTGTGCAAGAGGCAGCTGGTCGATGTCTCTCTCTCATCGATGTTTCTAACTCTCTGTCCCACTACCTTCCTCTCTTTGAAAAATCAATAAAATATATATTTAAAAAAATGAAAAATCCATCAAACAAATATCTATATATGATTTCTATATTATAATACCTCTTATAATTATCTTAAGATATCAATTAGATCTTAAACTAGTTTTTTTTAAATAAATCTTTATTACTCAGATTATTATAATTGTTTCTCCTTTTTCTCCCCCAAAGCTCCCTACCACCCAGTTCCCTTCCCACCCTCTGTCCTTACCCCATCTCCCCCCAATTATCTTCATCCATTGGTTATACGATTTCAATCCAGTCTCTCACTGCTTCCCCACCCCCTTATCCTCCTGATAATTATCAGTCCACTCCCCTTCTTTGCCCCTGATTCTACTATATTCACCACTTTATTCTGTTCCTCAGATTTTTTTTCCCCTTCTCTTTTCCTTTTTTCCGTATATGAATTTCAGGTGGGACACTCTCTCTCATTTGTTTTTGTAGGGAAATACAACAGAGTGTTCTGTAGCTAATGGCTGCAGACTGTCCAAATGTCTCAGGACCACACGAATAGAATCCGCTCCTCCTCCGGTTCACACCGCCCCCTCCCCCCGGGTCCCACCGCTTCCCCGGGGCACACGGCTCCCCTGGGGCACACAGCTCTCCTGGGGCACATGGTTCCCCCGGGGCACACGGCCCCCCTGGGGAACATGGCTCTCCCGGGACACCTGGCCCCCAGGGGCACAAGGCTCTCCTGAGACACACGGCCCCCCTAGGGCACACGGCTCACCCGGGACACACGGCCCACTGGGGCACATGGCTCCCCAGGGGCACACGGCCCCCTGGGGCACACGGCTCACCTGGGGCACATGGCCCCCTGGGGCACACGGCCCCCCTGGTTCACACGGCTCACCTGGGACACATGGGTCCCCCAGGACCCACCGCTCATGGCGGGCGGGCTGGGAAGGCTGCAGGCTCAGAGGCTGGGCTGAGATGGCTGCAAGCGTGGAGACCACGCTCCAAGGCATCTCTTTCCGGGCGGAGGTGCGGCTGAGGCCTGGCATCAGTTCCCTCGCTCCCACGGCGGGCAAGCCTGGATGGTTGCGGACGCGGAGGCCATGCTTCAAAGCAGCCCACTCCCTGGGCCCGGGGCGGAGCGAGCTCTGCTCTCGGTGGGCTTCCCTCACTCGCGGTGGCGGCTGCCACGGTGGCTCCGGCGGGTCTGGTTCCACCGTAGTTTTAAACTCCACATGCGGCATTGGCGGTTTTCTTTGTCTCTAGTTGTAGCTATCCCGTTCTGCCAGCTTTCCTGTGGGTCTGATATGATCCCTTTTTATTTTAGCTGGGTTTTTTTTCCAAATTGTTGATGAGGCGGCAGCTTAGGAGACCACCTAGGCCGCCATCTTGTTTCGGTATCTCGGTAAGTATCTCCACTGTAGTTTTAAAATCCACATGGCGGCAGCGACGCCCCTCCTTGGGGGCTCGGCAGAAGCTCCGGCCCAGCCATGCGGCGGTGGGACTGACGGACGAAGGGCTCGCTGGGGCTGTGAACAGAAGGCACTGCACCAGCTCACCAGCACGGCGGGCAGGCTGGGACGGCTGCGGGCATGGAGGCCCTTAAACTAGTTTTTGCATAGAAAAATTTTGGTTGGGATCACAGAATTAATTCTTTCTTTAATAAGACCAATAATAAGCAACTTAGTTTGAATTCCTAATTATTAGAGAAAACCCAACATTTTATTTTCTCAAAAATAAGTTCTTATACTTTAGGCATTTAATTACCACAACTGTATAATTTCTCCCAATTTAATTTGCACTTTGAACTTTTAAAGCTGGCAAGTCAAATATACTTAGCATTTCCTAGATTAATAACACTTACATAATCTCCCATCCAAGTACTAACCAGTCCCGACCCTTCTTAGCTTCCGAGATCAGATGAGATCAGGCGGGTTCAGGGTAGTATGGCCGTAGACTACATAATCAATTAGTAGCTTCAATTCTGTTCTCTAGGTTTTTTATGAGGCAAATTTAAATTTTACTTTTTATTTGCCAGTAGCTCTTGAAAACCAGGTTTGGTTTATTCAAATGTCAATTACCACATTTTTTAAAGATGGTTCCTGGCAGGAAACTAGATTACCTGTCTGCTGCTGCTGCTCTCCATCATTATCATCGTCATTATTCTGTGCTACTTTCTGTATTGGGAAGCAGTATCCTCCTTATTGAAATGTCTTTTATATTTCACAGCCCCTTATCCCTGAGAACTAGAGCTTTCTCTGATAAATTGACCTTAAAAGATTAAATAGGGGAGGTGTTGGTGAAGAAAATCATAATGGCATATTTCTAAGACTTAATTCCATTATCCATTCCCAGATTCCCTTCCTGAACTTTGTATTGCCCATTTTCAGTAAATCCACTTGAAACACCATCATTTTATGTTAGTCACACTGTTTAATATCCATATGTCTTAAAGTATGGTTTGTTAGGGCAGGCACTTGGCTCCCCCCACCACCTGTGTACAGAATTAAATGAGCATATAATGTTATTGTTCTATTTTTCAGTAACAGGAAAAAAAATCCCATTATATCTTATTTACATTTTAAATTCTAAACAGAAAGTAGATGTTCTCCTATAGCTTGAAATAAAATATTGCATACTAGCTTCATTAAGAATGAGGTTCTTCTTTTTTTTTTAAAAAAATATTTTTATTGATTTTTTTTACAGAGAGGAAGAGAGAGGGATAGAAAGTTAGAAACATCGATGAGAGCTGAAACCGGTTTGGCTCAGTGGTAGAGCATTGGTCTGCGGACTGAAAGGTCCTGGTTTGATTCCGGTCAAGGGCATGTACATTGGTTGTGGGCACATCCCAGGTAGGGGGTGTGCAAGAGGCAGCTGGTCTATGTTTCTCTCTCATCGACGTTTCTAGTTCTCTATCTCTCTCCCTTCCTCTCTGTAACATATCAATAAAATATATCTTAAAAAAAGAAACATCGATGAGAGAGAAACATCGATCAGCTGCTTCTTGCAAACCCCCTACTGGGGATGTGCCCGCAACCAAGGTACATGCCCTTGACCGGAATCAAACCTGAGACCTTTCAGTCTGCAGGCCGACACTCTATCCACTGAGCCAAACCGATTTCGGCAAGAATGAGGTTCTTAATGGCTAGACTGGGAAACAGGTTTTCTCTAAAAAATGGCTTTGAGCTTTAAGTAGGTACTTTGCTTCTTCATATCTGTATATGCCTCTTTGAAGAAGGGAATTTGAGTTGCCAGACATTTTCTTTTAAATAATATTTTAGGTTAAAAATGTATACATCAAATTATTTTTCTTTTTGTAGACAGAAACATCGTCTGTGTGCGGTCTAGCCATCTGAAAAACGTCCCTGAGAAGCACAGTCAAGTGGCCCAGGTAATAAGGAATTAGGGCTGGTTGGAGATGACCCAGGGCATTGCAGTCTGGAATAGCAGCCTCCCTGACACTTTAATAATAGAGCTGCTTCAGGGAGATGAGGCTCTGTTCTGAAAGCATACTTCTTAATGTGTAGAGAACATTGCTCGTGTTTCATTAAAGGAGGGTGGAAAGGAGGAGAGAAAACTGCATCAAATGTCAGACATCTGAGGAATTTTAATAGGAAATTATTAGGAAAGAGAGGTATTGCTGAGGGCAGTATAGCAAGTTGCAGGTATCTGAAATATCTGAAAGGCTAGTATTTTCAGCAGAACAGAATTGAGAACTATCATTAAGAGATGTGGGGGGGGGGGTGGTAAGGCATTTCCATCAGGGGGATGGCCTCTGAAATATTTGTATGTCCTTTTGTTTCATACACCCACTATTTACTGAGTGCCTATTATGTGTTGGGCACTGTGCTGGGTACTGGGGATCAAATGGACATGGTGCCTGTCCTCATGGAACTTAAAACAAAGGCCCTACTCGTGATGACTAAACACAACTCCCAGCTAACTTTCTTATTACCTGACTAGAGGCCCGGTGCATGAAATGTATGCATGGGGGCATATCCCTCAGCCTGGCCTGTGTCCTCTTGCAATCCGGGACCCCTCATTCCTAACTTGCCTGCTTGCTCTAACTTCCCGCCTGCTTGCTCCTTATCTTTTGTCTCACCACTCCTTACTGCCTGCCTGCTCACTCCTTACCCCCCACCTGCTCGCTCCTTACCACTTGGCTTGTCACTTCTTACTGCCCGCCTACTTACTTCTTGCCACTTGGACCGCTGTTCTACCGCAGAGGCGGGAGAGGCTCCCACCACCACCGCGCTCGCCAGCTGTGAGCCTGGCTTCTAGCTGAGCAGCACTCCACAGAGCGCACTGACCACCAGGGGGCAGGTCCTGCGTTAAGCATCTGCCCCCTGGTGGTCAGTGCATGTCATAGAGACCAGTTGTTCAGCTGTAACAGTCACTGGGCTTTTCTATATATAGATAATTCTTACCAGCAGCCATCCTCTTAATAATTCAGGTTTCTAACACTTGGGTAATGCCTTCTGACAGAACACAACATGACTTCCAAGATTTCCCTGCTAGGACACAGCTCCCTTTGTAAGATAGCCTTTAGAAATCTTCCTACATGACCCTTGTCAGCTTCTTCTCCCATTCTCTTCAAGAATTATTGTAAACTCTTAAACTCTCAAATTTCCTATCCCATTGCCTTTACCCTTGCTCTTGGCAGAGGAGCATTCTTGATTTTTCCCTGGAAAATTAAGGCCATGGACAATGTGGCTCAGTTGTTTGGGCTTTGTCCCATGCACCAGGAGGCTGCCAGTTTGATTCCCTATCAAGGGATTGTGGGCTCGATCCCCAGTAGGGGTTATGCAGAAGGCAGCTGATACATGTTGTGCTTTCACATTGATGTTTCTCTATCTCCCTCTTCCTTCCTCTGTCTCTAAAAACCAATAAACTATTCTTAAGATAAAAAAAATTAAGATGAAACTTATTTAAAAAAAGAAAATTAAGGGATAACTCCCTTAGCTGCTTCTCCTACCATCCACCAACTTTGCTGAAATTTTATCCCTCCTCCCCTCCCATCAGTGAAAGGCTGTTGGTCCTTTCCCTATCTGATGCTCTCCTTCCTTGAAACACCAACATGAAATCATCTTCTCTTTTCTTAAGATCTTGCTCCTTCATAACGTACCTTCTTTCACCTCTTTCATTATTTCCTTCCCTTCACCTCTATCTGCTCCTTTCTTTTAGTTCATAGACATGTTAAGTATATATAATCTTTTTTTAATATGATGGTTCTTAATTCTGCCCCCAACAGTCCCTGGAAATTGATCTCACCAAAGTCATCAGTGACCTCCATTTTGCCGAATCCAATGAAAACTTTCTAATCTTAACTTGCTCAACTTTTCTCTGCCATTGGCACTACTTATTATTCTCACTTCCCTCCTGGAAACAGCGGTTTTTGTTTGGTTTCTATGATAACATTTTCTGATGACTGTCCTCTTATCTCACTGGCTACTTCTTAGTTTTTCTCATGGAATCTTTTCCTCTTCTCCTTTCCCACTATAAGTTGGTGTCCCCCAGGGCTGTGTCGACCTTCTTTTTTAATATATTGATGTGTGATGGTACCCAACTGTAGCTGATGACTGGAATGACCACGGTAAATTGACAAGTCCTAAACTTATACAGTTGACCCTTGAATAATGTGGGGATCAGGGGCACTGACCAGCCTTGCAGTTGAAAATCTACATATAAGTTTTGACTCCCCCAAAGTTAACTACTAATAGCCTTCAGTTGACCAGAAGTCTTACCAATAACATAAATAGTTGTATATAGTATTATTATACACTTACTCTTATAATAAAGTAAACTAGAGAAAAGTTATTTTTAAAAATCATAAGTTTTGTCTGAGTATTTTTCAAATTGTTGCAAATCTCCCCAAATTTTCCAATATATTTATTGAGAAAAACCTGAATATAAATGGACCCACACAGTTCAAACCTGTGTGGTTTAAGGGTCAATTGTATTTGCATTCTTGCTCCCTCTTGAGCTTTAAGAGGCTGCTGAACGTCCTCACCTAGCTGTCTGCAGTGTTCTTCAAATCAGCATTGCTTTAGATCAAAGTTTCTCAACTTCCACAGTATTGGCATTTTGGGTTGGATAATTTTATTCTTGTTAATCCTCACCTGAGAATATTTTTTTCCGTTGATTTTTAGAGAGAATGGAAGGCAGTGGGAGAGACAGAGAGAGAAACATTGATTGATTGCCTCCACGTGTTCCCTGACTAGGGCCAGGGATCAAGCCTGCAACTGAGGTATGTGACCTTGACTGGAATCGAACCTGCGATCCTTCAGTCAGAGGGTCAACATTCTATCCAGTGAGTCAAATTAGCTAGGGTGCTTGGATAATTTTTTGTTGTGTGGGGCTGTTATGTACATTGTAGGATGTTTAGTAGTATCCCTGACCTCTACCCATTACATGCTATTAGTTGTGATAACCAAAAATGTTTCCAGATGCATCTTTAGGAGCAAAAATTAATATAAGACACTGTCTTATTTTTTGGGAAACAGGGTAGGTATACCAAGATTTTATTTTTCTTTATTGTACAAGTTTTTCTTTAATTTTATATAATGGAAAATTAAAAATATATCAAAGTAGAGAGTGGTATAACGAACCAAATATACCCATTACCAGCTTCAACAACTTATCAATCTGTCCAATCTTATTTTATCTACACTCTCATCTACTTTCTACCTTTGTATTCCTTTGAGGCAAATTCCAGACATCCTATATAACAAAGAGGTAATATGCAAATTGACTTTCACTCCAACACACAAGATGGCCACCTCATGTGGTCAAAGATGGCCACCCCATGTGGACACAAGATGGCTGCCATAAGATGACCAGCAGGGGAGGGCAGTTGGGGGCAATCAGGTCGGCTTGGAAGGGCAGTTGGGGGTACCCAGGCCTGCAGGGGAGGGAAGTTGGGGGCCACCAGGCCAGCAGGGGAGGGTAGTTGGGGGTGACCAGGCCTGTAAGGGAAGGCAGTTAAGGGCAATCGGGCTGGCAGGGGAGGGCAGTTGGAGGTGACCAGGCCTGCAGTGGAGGACAATTAGGGGCAATTGGGCCAGCAGGGGAGGGCAGTTGGGGGTGATCAGCTCACCAGGGGAGAGCAGTTGGGGGTGATCAGGCCTGCATGAAAGGGTAGTTGGGGGGAATCAGGCCTGCAGGGGAGGGCAGTTGGGGGCAACCAGGCCTGTAGAAGAGGCTAGTTAGAGGCAACCAGTCCTGCAGGGGAGGGCAGTTAGGGGCTACCAGGTTTGTAGGGGAGGGCAGTTGGGGGTGACCAGGTCGGCAGGGGAGGGCAGTTAGGGGTAACAAGGCTGGCAGGGGAGCAGTTAGGCATCAATCAGGCTGGCAGAGGAGTGGTTAGGGCAGGGCTGAGCAAACTACGGCCCGCGGGCTGGATCCGGTGAATAAAACTATTGAATTAAAAAAAAACCAAAAAGACCGGACCCTTTTATGTAATGATGTATACTTTGAATTTATATTAGTTCACACAAACACTCCATCCATGCTTTTTTCCGGCCCTCCGGTCCAGTTTAAGAACCCATTGTGGCCCTAGAGTCACAAAGTTTGCCCACCCCTGGGTTAGGGATGATCAGGCTGGCAGGAAGAAGTGGTTAGGGGAAATCAGGAAGGCAGGCAGGTGAACGTTGGGAACCAGTAGTCCTGGATTGTGAGAGGGATGTCCCAGATTGGAGAGGGTGCAGGCTGGGCTGAGGGACACCACGCCCTTCCCCCTGCCCCATGCATGAATTTCACACACCAGGCCTCTAGTTATATTATAAAAAACTAGAGGCAGGGTGCATGAAATTTGTGCATGGGATTAGGGGGGTGTCCCTCAGCCCAGCCTGCACCCTCTTCAATCTGGGATCTCTCTCACAATCCAGGACTGTTGGTTCTCAACTGCTTGCCTGCCTGCCTTCCTGATTGCCCCTAACCACTTCTGCCTGCCAGACTGATCACCCCCTAATCACTCCTCTGCCAGTCTGATTGATACCTAACTGCTCCCCTGCCAGCCTGTTTGCCCCTAACTGCCCTCCCCTGCAAGCCTGGTCCCTCCCAACTGCCTTCCCCTGCTTGCCTGATGGCCCACAACTGACCTCCCTTGCAGGCCTGGGTTGCCCCCAACTGCCCTCCCCTGCTGGCCATCTTGTGGTGGCCATCTTGTGTCCACATGGGGGCAGCCATCTTGTGTGTTGAGCGATGGTCAATTTGCATATTACTCTTTTATATAGGATGTAAATATTGTACTTGAGTGTGAGTTCTAAAAGAAAGGACTTAATTTTTAAATGTAACCCCATAGTAGAAATAAATATTTATCCCATAATATCATCAAACATCCAGTAAATGTTCAGATTTTATGGTGATTTATCTCATAAATGGTTTGATTTTTATAGTTGTTTTTTTCAAATCAGTAGTCAAACAAAGTAGACATATTGTGTTTAATTAACAAGTCTCTTCAGTCTCTCTTAATTTGTAAGTAATTCCTCTTAATGTATTTTTTGTCCTTGTAATTTATTTTTTGAAGAAACTGTTTTATTTTCCTGTGGAGATTCTCTCATTCTGGATTTTGCTGATTGAATCCCCATGATGTCACTTTTTTTACTCTGTCTCCTGTGTTTCCTATAAACTGGTGGATCTGGTGTGTTGATTAGATTTAGGTTGTGGTTGTTTTTTGGTGTGATTGTTTTTGTGAATATGTGTCCCATGGACTCTCTTTTGGTGATGTTAAGATTGAAGAGTGGATTCAGGCGTCATCAGCCTGTTCAGAATCATTAAAAAGTTCCCTGTCAACTTGTCACTTACTGGTTTCAGCAGTTATTAGTAATCACTGTCTAGATCAGCTGTGGGCAAACTATGGCCCGCGGGCCGGATTCGGCCTGTTTGGCTGTTCTATCCGGCCCATGGAGCCGAAAGAGCGGAGGGTTCTCTTGCTCTCTCCGCTCCTTCACCAGCAGCCCAAGATGAGAGTGCCAGCATGGTCAGGTTGCTTTTGTTCCGGCCCTCCGGTCCAGTTTAAGAACCCATGTGGCCCTCGAGTCAAAAAGTTTGCCCACCCCTGGTCTAGATCCATTATTTCATGAGGGTTTGCAATGCATTGATATTCTGAGTCTTTCATGCTCTATTCATTTGTTTTGGTATCATTATGAACTCATGGACTATTAATATAATTGATGTTTAGGTCTACTGCAGGTACTATTTTTTTGGTACTCAAATTGTTCTATTTTTGGCCATTTGGAACCTCTTTAAGTTGCCTCAGAGCCCTAGATGGCTCTGGTAGTTCTGGAATGATAATTCTAGCCCATCTAAGACTATTTTCTGCCTTAGTCTTGCAGCGATCCATTTCTTCGAGGAATTCTTATCTCTTTTAGTGGGAAATTGTATTTGAAGCTTACAGTATGGGTGCTAGGGGGTGCTCATTTATATTGGGTTGGTCATATTTCAAAGACCTTTGTAGTAGACAGAGTTAGGGAATATTTTTTAAAGAGAAAAATATATCATGAGTTCATAATGATATCAGATTAGTGAAATCAAATTTAGAATGGTAGTTTTTATTTAAAGCCTTTGCTTTTAGTCAAAACCGGTTTGGCTCAGTGGTAGAGTGTCAGTCTGCGGACTGAAAGGTCCCAGGTTCGATTCCAGTCAAGGGCATGTACACTGGTTGCGGGCACATCCCCGTTAGGGGGTGTGCAAGAGGCAGCTGGCCGATGTTTCTCTCTCATCAACGTTTCTAGCTCTCTATCTCTCTCCCTTCCTCTCTATAAAATATCAATAAAAAATATATATAAAGCCTTTGCTTTTATATATATTCTTTAAATGTGTATATTTAAAGAACTTTTTTATTGATTTTGAGAGAAAGAGGAAGGGAGATGGATAGAGAGATAGAAACATTGATGAGAGCCGAAACCGGTTTGGCTCAGTGGATAGAGCGTCGGCCTGTGGACTCAAGGGTCCCAGGTTCGATTCCGGTAAAGGGCATGTACCTTAGTTGCGGGCACATCCCCAGTAGGGGGTGTGCAAGAGGCAGCTGATCGATGATTCTCTCTCATCGATGTTTCTAACTCTCTATCCCTCTCTCTTCCTCTCTGTAAAAAATCAATAAAATAGATTAAAAAAAAAAAGAAACATTGATAAGAGAGAAACATCCTGCACACCCCCTACTGGGCATCTAGCCTGCAACTGGGCATGTGCCCTGACTGGGAATCCAACCTGCAATATTTCTGTGCATGGGATGACACCCAACCAATGAACCACACCAGCTGTGGCTGCTTTATCTTTTTATTTCTTGTATCTCACAATAGAATTTTAGTCCTGACAAGAATACTTCAATTACTTTTTTATTTCATTCATATATATATATATATATATATATATATATATATATATAATTTCAGAATAACAGTACCGATATTATTACCAGAAAACGATTCCCAAAAAGAGCTCAGGGTTTAGGTCCAGTGTCAAATTACTGTGCCTCTTGCAATAATTTCTTTGTAGTGAAGCCACTAACTTGATACTTGATACATAGGTGTTTTGTTTTGTTTTCATTTTGCTTGCTTTCAAATCGTATGGGTTGATTTTTTTCTTTTCCATTTTAAGTTTTGTTTTATAATTTAAAAAATATGTTTACATGCTCCAAAGACAAATCTGCAAAATACAGATTCATTTAAAGTGGTCTTTCATCTCTGTAGCCTTTATCGAGTTACAACCCTCCTTCTATGGGTTACAGTTGTTATTCATTTTTGCTTATTTTAAGAAACAAAACCATATTTGTATTTCCCCTTTTCTTAGCTGAAAGGTAGCTTAATGTGGGCATTGTTCTTCACCTTATGTTTTTTTGTTGTTTTGTTTTTTATATTTTATTGATTTTTACAGAGAGGAAGGGAGAGGGATAGAGGGTTAGAACCTTCAATGAGAGAGAAACATTGATTGGCTGCCTCCTGCATGCCCCCCACTGGGGATGTGCTCGCAACCATGGTACATGCCCTTGACCTGAATCGAACCTCAAGCCAAGTGCCCCCTACCAAGCACGGGGACCTCAGGCCGCGCCCCCACCTGGCAGGGCTTGATTGGGAACCTCAGGCCACACCCCTTGCCTGGTGGATCGTGACAGGGGACCTCAGGCCACGCCCTCCACCCCAGCTTCTGGCCCAGGAACCTGAGGCTGTGCCTTCTACCTGGTGGAGCTTGATAGAGAACCTGAGACTGTGCGCCCCTCCCCACCTGGAGGGGTTTGATGGGGGTGGGGCTAGCTGTGTCTAGGTCTCACCCAATAAGGGTGGGGCTGGCCCCGGTCTGGGTCTCCTGCCTTTTTAAGCATGTGTGGGTAGAGAGCAGGGACTTGATTCTAGGTCTGCAGCGCACCCCCTACTCTGACAGGAGGCATATTTTCATATATATATTTTACTAATTTTATTTCATTTCTGTCACTTCTATTATAGAGAAAGGGCAAATAGTAATATTAAAATATTTCCTCTGTAGAGCGGTTGGTTCGATTCTGGTCCAGAGCATGTACATTGGTTGCGGGCACATCCCTGGTGGGGTGTGCAGGAGGCAGCTGGTATTGTTTCTCTATCATCGATGTTTCTAGCTCTCTATCCCTCTCCTTTCTCTCTGTAAAAAAAATCAATAAAATATATTTTAAAATATTTCCTCTAATTAATTCCCTTTTAATGTGTATGAATTTTGTGTACCAGGCCACTAGTATATAGAATAACCTTAAGTTGTACATACAAATAAAATACCTTTCCTGTTCATTCATGCCTTCTTTCAATAATAACTATTGAGCAACTATTATGTGCCAGACTAAGGATACAACTCTAAGCTTTCCTGAAGCTTACTGTTTGGAAAACAATGGATTATGTCCTTCTGTAAGGTGAAAGGGCAGGGATCATGTTTCGTACATTATTAGTTTGTTAGGGCTTCCATAACAAATTACTACAAACTAGGTGGCTTAAACAACAGAAATTTATTTCTTCATAGTTCTGAAGGCAATGTCTGAGATCAAGATGTTGGCAATTTAGCCCAGTCAGTGTGGCTCAGTGGTTGAGAGTCTACCTATGAACCAGGAGGTCATGGTTCAATTACTGGTCAAGCCACATGCCTGGGTTGCAGGCTCCATCCTCAGTGTGTGGTGTGCAGGAGGTAGCTGATCAATATTTCTCTCATCATCATTGATGTTTCTACCTCTCTCTTCCTCTCTCTTCCTCTCTCAAATCAATAAAAATATTCAAAGACATTATCTCCAAATGTAGTCACATTCTGAGGTACTGGGAGGACTTCAGTGTGTGAATTGGAGGGGAGGATTACAATGCAGTCCATAACAATCACTCAGCATAAATAATCATCTGTATAACTTGTTAGTTTTGCCTGTGTAATAATAGCGTTTTCTTCCTAGTACTACGAAGTATTCCTTCGACAGTCCCCATTGGAGCCCTGCCTTCTGTTTCATGAAGGTGGACACTGGCGTGAGCTCATAGTCCGCACCAATAGCCAAGGGCACACAATGGCCATCATTACTTTCCATCCCCAGGAATTAAGTCAGGTGAGTCTCACAGGATGATACTGGGCAGCTTCCATAGCAACCCTTACTACTACTATGCTGTAGTTGGCTTTTGGAAGTCTCAAAGCAGATAGCAGAAACTGCACATCCACAGATATGTGTGGGTTGTCAAGAGGGGTTGATGATGCTGATAGGATTATCAAACCATGGAGACTGAGGCCAGGTCACCAAGTTAATTATAATGTAAGGACTCCTGAGTATTTTAGGAACCCTAAGTATTTTCATAAGAATTTTGCCCATGGAAATTAGTAGGTGCTCTACTAAATCCAAAATCAATTCAATAGAGACTAGAATATAGTCAAAATTTCATAACCCAAATAATACTTTACATCTGTAATGCACTTGGAGCTTTCAAACATTCAGACGTTAAAATATTCCTATACTTGTGTGATCATCTTAACCCACTTGTGATGTACATGGGAGGAGAGGGATTGTCATCCTCATTTCACAAATGGGCAAATCGAGGCACATAAGTACCCAAGATTAGAGAGCCAGGAAATAGCAATGCTAGGGTTTGAAGCCAAGTCATTAATTCCTGGCTTTTTAACTCTATAGCTCCAACATAGTTGTTTGTGATATATACTTGTGTTAAGCTAATGCTTAGACTCTCTGTAGTGATGTAGGCATTTTAAAATATTCTGAACTCAAATAAAGGAGTTAGCTACCATGCTCATTCTCTTCCTAGAACTTTTCATTCTCCTATCACTCGTGTCCTCTGAGGTGGTGTTTGTGAGTGGTTGGGATGTATGAAGGGGATTGAAAGGTTACTGCTTCTTTGGGATGGGATAAAAGCTTAGTTTAGCTCCTGTTTATAAGAATAACTCATACTTTCTTTAAAGGGACTCAGAATAGAGAAAGTGTGTATCTATGTTATAGGATTTGCCAAAAGCCAGTAAGGAAAGCGGTGCTTCTACTGAGATGTGAAATAACTTATTTTTTGTCCTATAGAACATTGCTTTATGTTAAGCGTTATTTATAATACAATTAGAGAAATGTGCCCTCTTGTGTGACCACTGCAGGGCTGATGATTGTTGAGCCAGGAGAGAAAACTTGTCAGAGATGAGTCTTTGCTTGATTCCTGATTTTCTGGTCTGCGCAGGAGGAGCTCTGTGTTCAGAAGGAAACTGTAAAGGAGTTTTTCATCAAAGGCCCGGGAGCAGTGTGTAACTTGACATCACTGTACTTCCAGGAAAGGTAAACCTGGGACAGCCAAACAGGCACGAGGCGGATGGCTTGCCATAGTGTGGGTTGGGGATTGCTGAGGCAGGGCTGCTGATTATGGTGGATCAGGGCTAAGTGGTATTGGCCCTTGTACACCATGCGGGTCCAGGAACCCAGGCCAGACTGCAGATGAGAGAGTGTGAGCATGCACCTCCATCCCACGAGAGAGGAACTCCTACAGAGCTCTCAGGGCCGCGCCATAGAGCTGTGCCTCCTGAATGAGATGCTAGGGCCTCCCTCTCCAGCCAGCCACTAGAGATAAAATGGTCTACCAGTCTAAGGCGCTTTTTTCTTTCATTCTTTTCCAGCACCAGGACCCGCTGCAGCCATCAGCAGTCCCCCTTCCAGCTCCTTTTTGGGGAACCCCACATCTTTGAAGAGCTCTTGGGCTTGAAGGTCCGCATCTCTCCAGATGCCTTTTTCCAAATTAACACTGCTGGTGCAGAGATGCTCTATCGGACCATAGGGAAGCTGAGTGGAGTGAATTCTAACACCATCCTCCTTGATATCTGCTGTGGAACTGGCAAGTGGTAGCCCATCGCCGAATCTACATGCTGCCTAGCTCCCAAACTCCATTCACCCAGCACACTAGGTCCGGGGATTGGCGGGGGGGGGGGGGGGTGGCGGGGGGCAGGTGATGGTAGTGGTGCAGACATAAACTCATTAGTTCAAAACCCTAAAATACCCTCTCATTCTCTCTTACTTCCCTAGGTGTGATTGGTCTCTCTCTGGCTAAATATACCTCCCAGGTCCTTGGGATTGAGTTGGTGGAGCAGGCGGTAGAAGACGCCAGGTGGACTGCAGCCTTCAATGGTACACTGCTCACAGTCTGGGGTTGTTTCTGTCTGCAGTTGTTTCTGTGCTATGAAAAGGGTTACTTGGGGGGAAGGGCATATACTGTATCCATGACCTGTGGAGAGAAAGGGAGGTTGTTCTGGAGTGATGAGAGTTGAATCCTAATGGTTTTCTGAAAGAGATCCCAATAGCTAAATCTTTTTTTTTTTTTTTTCTATCTAGAAGCGGAGCCTGAGGGAAGAAAATAAGCCTAACTGATAGCAGGGGAACTTGTCACAACTTTGGATCATATAGAAGAGCCTCTTGAAATTAGATTCATGAGGCACCAGAATATAATACAATAGGTTTCAAACTATTTTTTAGCAACAGAACCTTTTCTCTGAACAAAATCTTATGCTAAATTGCAATATAGAAAACAGATCCCTTAGTCCCCACATCACACCTTCATACAACCCTGATGGCTCTGTGTGAAATCTTCAATAGCAGAAGAGCACTTGAGTAAAAGTCAAGGTTCTCTTTTTGGGATACGTACTTATGTGCTGTGTGAGTCACACAATTGTAAAATAACACTGTCTAGCCTCTCAAACTGAAAGGCCTGTTGAGATATTGCAAGGGAAAGCACATTGGACAAATGAAGCAGGTCCAGAACTATTTCTTTCATCGTTATTCAGAGGTGTGCTAGATCCAAAGGGAGATGGCAGAGCCCTGGCTCCTGTACATTTCTATAAACCTAAAGCTCCCTGTACCCCACTGTTGGGCATGAGTTTTCATTTATGTCATGTGGGTCTCTCTTCTGCAGGCATCACCAACTGTGAATTCTATGCTGGTCAAGCAGAGAAGATTTTGCCACAGCTGCTAAAGTCTAAGGAAAATGGGCAGTTAATTGTTGCTGTGGTAAACCCAGCCCGGGCAGGACTGCGTAAGGATGAATAGCTTTCCTGCTATAGAACTATTTGGATGTTCCCATGAAGTTCCCTAGCTTTAGCCCCATTCACACACCACGTTAACGGTGCCCCCATTTGACTGGCTCTGAACCCCTTTTCTCCTCTATTCCTCACCAATTTTGGTGTCGGCCAGTTGAGAGTTTGTGATAACCCAGATCATGATAGTTTAATTATATTAATAGCAATGTCTTTCTGCCTTCAGATTACCAGGTGGTTCAAGCCATTCGAAACTGCAGGGCCATCCGCACACTAGTTTTTGTTTCCTGCAAGCCCTATGGTGAAACCACTAGGAACATCATTGAGTGAGTCTTGATGTCTTTTTTAAGTAATTTTTTTCCTGATGATCAAAGTAATTCATGCTTATTTTGAGGAATTTGGAAAATATAGAGAAGTGTCAACAAATAGAATAAAGTTATTATACTGCCACTAAGAGGGTCCAGTCTTGGGTAAGGCAATTGAAGCAACTCACTTCTGTGTATACTTAAAGGATGCCCAAAATCTCAGTAATTTAGATACATTTTAATGCCATATTTTCAAAAATAAAAATTAGTACACAAATCAGTGATGAACAAAATTTTAAGATTGTTTAGAAAGGTGAGATCCACTCGTCTACTTGCTAAACCTTGCCTTATCAACCTTACACTAATCCTGGCCCTGGTTCCAATAAAACTTTATTGACAAAATAGGCAGCCAGCCTGCAGGCCATAGTTTTCTAATTTGATTTTCCAAAATATTACATAAAAATATTATGTGTCTTGATTACTGAGTTGTTTGTTTGTTTGTTTGTTTGTTTCTGGCATACTATTAAATTTTGCACCTGAAGTGAAAGCCTCTTCCTTCTGGCCCTGGTCAATTATTTTGATTTTTTGAAATGTTTTCTTCTTGTAATCTCTCTCTTTTTCTGTCTCTCCCTTTCTCCTCCCTCTTTTTATATAAGTAATACAATTTATTTGTAATATTCAAACCACATAGGTGGGTATAAAGTGCATATGATATGACTGGATAAAAAAGTGAGATTTGCCGAAACCGGTTTGGCTCAGTGGTAGAGCGTCAGTCTGCGGACTGAAAAGTCCCGGGTTCGATTCCGGTCAAGGGCATGTACATTGGTTGCGGGCACATCCCCAGTAGGGGGTGTGCAAGAGGCAGCTGGTCGGTGTTTCTCTCTCATCGATGTTTCTGGCTCTCTATCTCTCTCCCTTCCTCTCTGTGAAATATCAATAAAATATATTTTTTAAAAAGTGAGATTTAAAGATAAATGAATTGAAGGGATTAAGCAAATTCAAACAAATAACAACAACAAAAAACACACCATCACAGACACATACAATAGTATGGTGATTACCAAAGGGAAGGG
Organism: Vespertilio murinus; assembly: GCA_963924515.1. NCBI lineage: Eukaryota > Metazoa > Chordata > Mammalia > Chiroptera > Vespertilionidae > Vespertilio > Vespertilio murinus. The sequence continues at coordinate 40,688,760 of OZ004710.1, forward strand.
AGTAGGGGAAGTAGAGGGGATAAATGGTGATGGAGGGAGACTTGCTTTGGGGTGGTGAACACACAATACAATATACAGATGATGTGTTATAGAATTGTACACCTGAAACCTATATAATTTTATTAACTAATGTCACCCAAATAAATTCAATAAAAATAACTTAAAACTGAAAATAAAAGTAAATGAATTGAGCTTTGAAGTCAGTGAGCCAGAAAAAAGAACAATAAACCTAGAGGAAACTGAAGGAATAAATCAACAATGTTAAAAATATCCAGAAATTAATTAACTACAAAACCAAATCCCGTGGACTCCACAAATAAACAAGTAGGTGTTATTGGAAAAATAAAATAAAGTAGATATATAAACCAAATCAAGAATATACAGAACTAAAACATAAAAATGTAGTCTTAAATGAGAAAATGAGCATAACTAGTAATAAGAAGACATTTTAAAAAATAATCAGAAGTACTTTGTACAACTCACTTGCAATACATTTGAAAGCCTAGATGGGTGATTTTCTGGGAAAATGCAATGGATAATACTAATTCCAGAAGATATAGTAAATCTAAATAGACCAGTAACCATGGAAACAAAATTGGGAAAGTTGTAAAAGAGCTTCTACCCCAAATGATAGCATAAAGCCCATTTGTTTTTAGTCTTATTTCCTTGTCTACTCTTACACATTTACTCTTCCATTTGTACTTTATTTTTATTATATTCTTTAATTTAAAAAATATATGATAAAGGCAGCATTTCAAATCAATGGGAAAAGGTGGACTATTCAATAAATGACAATGGACAACTGGCAAACCATTATGAAAAGAAAAGTTGTATATGTGTCTCACACTGTATACCAGGATACATTATAAAGGAATTAGAGATTTAAACGTAAAAAAGGGAAAACCATACGTGTATCCTAGGAAATCATAGAATTTCTTTATATCTTGGAGTGTAGCAGCCCTTTCTAACTATGAAAATTCAGAAGCCATATAATAAAAGGTTTTTAAATTTGAAGCCCAGAGTATTTAATTTTGAATATGCCCAGATAGTTGTTTTTTTATTTTATTTTGTGCCTTGTGATTTTGGTTTTAAGGTATGTTACTAATTGAAAGTAGCCAGGTGTGCAAAAATGGTTTATGTAATAGTAAACTATCTTTGTGAAAAAAGGGCAAAGGATGAAGATAGTAGAGATTTGTATTTGCTTGTACATGCATAGAGAAACTGAAGTTATATAAGAAACTGATGATAGTAGTTATCTCTGGTGGGGGAAGACTGCAGAGATGAGAGTCACAGGTGGGAAGGAGACTTTACAGTATACCTTTTTATGTTATTTAATTTAAAAAAATGAAAATATTTACTGTGCAAAACAAGTTTTAAAATCCAATGATTAAGAGTAAACCTAGGATTCTGCTAACATTCATTTTGCATAAAACAATAAATATGTCTTCAAAAAGGCAAGAAATATTTATTTTGAAAAGCCAGTAGATGCATATGGTAGAAAAAATTCAGTGAGTCTCTTTTTTACTTCTGACCCCTTGTCCTTCAGATATCACCACTCATACCAGTTTCTTGTGTAGTCTACCAGAGATATTCTGTGACTATACAAGTGTGTATATGTGTGTATTCACATATATGTATGTGTACATACCATCCTTCTCTCTTCAAAAAAATAGAAACAGACTGTACCATGCTTTCCAGTTAACAAAAGATTTTGGCATTTTTTTCTACAATGATGTAGAATCTGCATCAATACTTATAGGTCTACTTGATTTTTAAAATAAGCTATATAGTTTTTTTTCTCTCAAAAAGTCCAAAACACATATGAAGTTTTACTGAAAACAATAAAATACAGAAACACCAGTTTCTCATTTTAAAGTAAAATTGACAGCATTTTCCATAACTTTCCTAGTACTACACCATTCTTATCATTATTAAAAAATGAAACCAAGTTCCTCATCTGAAATAATTAATGAACTTGATTGTAAACATTCTTCTCACAAATATGTCATTTAACTAGTCCCTTACTGATGAATTTTAAGGTTATTTGTTCTCTATTTTTTACCACCCTTTTTCAGTGAATATCCTTGTACATATATATCTTTGCACATATGTGGAATGTTATGTGTATGTGATGAATAAGTAAGTGTATGTGATAGTATATGTATTAGATAAATCCCTGATGTGGAATTGCCAGGTTAAAGGATCTATATACTCTTAACCTTTCCATGTGTTTTATTCCCCTTTTCATTAAATTTATTGAGGTGACATTGGTTAATATGATCATGTAGGTTTTAGGTATGGGCTTCTATGTTACAAGATCTGTATATTGCACTGTGTGCCTACCACCCAAAGTCAAATCTTCTCCCATCACCATATATTAGGACCCCATTCACTACCTATCCCCTTCCTCTGGCAACCACCACACTGCTGTTTGTGTTCATGAGTTTCAGTTTTATATACCACATATGAGTGAAGTCATATGGTTCCCAGCTTTTTCTGACTGACATTTCACTTAGCATAATATTCTCAAGGTCCATTGACATTGTTGCAAATGGCATTATTTTATCCTTTCTTATGGCTGAATAGTATTCCATTGTGTATATGTACCACTTCTTTGTTTCCAGTCTTGGTCATTGTGAAAAATGCTTCAATGAACATAGGGGCACATGTACACTGAGTGGCCAGATTATTATGATCTCTGAAATCACAATAATCTGGCCACTCAGTGTAGATCTGATATAATAAAAGTTTAATTATACAAATTGTCCCCTCACCCAGAGTTTTCTGGATATATACCCAGGAGAGAAACTTCCGGGTCATAAGTTGATTCTATTCTTAATTTTTTTGAAAAATTGTCAGACTGCTTTCCATAGTAGTTGTACAAGTCCACATTCCCACCAGCAATGAATGAGGGTTCCCTTTTTTCCACAACCTTGCCAGCATTTGATATTGCTTGTCTTGTTGTTAATCGCCAATCTGACAGGTGTGAGGTGGTATTTCATTGTAGTTTTGATTTGCATTTCCCTAATTGCAGTTAAACATCTTTTCATATATCTATTGGCTGTTTGTATGTCTTCTTGGGAGAGGTGCTGTTCAGCTCTTCTGACAACTTTTGTTTTAATTATTTTTTTTATTAAGGTATTATCTGTGTACATAGCTTATCATTGCCCCCCCCCCATAGATGCCCTCCCTCCCCAGAGTTTTGTGTCCATTGGTTATTCTTATATGCAAGCATACCAGTCCTTCGGTTGATCTCTTATCTCCCCCAGATCTCCCTACCCTTCCCCCCCCCTGCTGTCATTTGACAGTCTGCCTGTTGTTTTACTGTCACTATATCTATCTTCTGTTCATTAGTTTATAATGTTCTTTAATATCCATAAATGAGTGAGGTCATGTAGTGTTTCTCTTTCATTGACTGGCTTATTTCACTCAGCATGATGCTCTCCAATTCCATCCAGGTTACTGCAAATGATGAGAATTCCTTCCTTTTTATGGCAGCATAGTATTCCATGGTGTAGATGTACCATAGTTTTCTGATCCATTCATCTACTGACGGGCACCTAGGCTGTTTCCAAATCCTAGCTATTGTAAATTGTGCTGCTATGAACATAGGGGTGCATATATCCTTTCTGATTGGTCTTTCTAGTTTCTTGGGGGTATATTCCTAGTAGTGGGATTACTGGGTCAAATGGGAGTTCCATTTTCAGTTTTTTGAGGAAGCTCCATACTGTTTTCCACAGTGGTTGCACCAACCTACAATCCCACCAGCAGTGCACGAGGGTTCCTTTTTCTCCGCAACCTCGCCAACATTTGTTGTTTGTTGTTTTGTTGATGTTGGCCATTCTGACAGGTGTGAGATGGTACCGCATTGTTGTTTTGATTTGCATCTCTCGGATTATTAGTGACTTGGAGCATGTTTTCATGTGCCTCTTGGCCTTCCTTCTGTCTTTTGAGAGGATTCTATTTAGGTCCATTGCCCATTTTTTTTTTAAATTATTTTTTTATTGAGGTACCGTATTTGCCGGCGTATAAGACGATTTTTTGGCCCTGAAAAAATACATATTTGCCGGCGTAGAAGTCGACTGGGCATATAAGACGACCCACTAAAATTTCCACTAAAAATACAGAGTTTGTTATATACTCACCGTATAAGACTACCCCCCACTTGGAGGCATATTTTTCAGGGCCAAAAAGTCGTCTTATACGCCGGCAAATACGGTATTATCTGTGTACATAGCTTATCATTGCCCCCCCCCCCCCATAGATGCCCTCCCTCCCCAGAGTTTTGTGTCCATTGGTTATTCTTATATGCAAGCATACCAGTCCTTCGGTTGATCTCTTATCTCCCCCAGATCTCCCTACCCCCCCCCCCCGCTGTCATTTGACAGACTGCCTGTTGTTTTACTGTCACTATATCTATCTTTCTGTTCATTCGTTTATAATGTTCTTTAATATCCATAAATGAGTGAGGTCATGTAGTGTTTCTCTTTCATTGACTGGCTTATTTCACTCAGCATGATGCTCTCCAATTCCATCCAGGTTACTGCAAATGATGAGAATTCCTTCCTTTTTATGGCAGCATAGTATTCCATGGTGTAGATGTACCATAGTTTTCTGATCCATTCATCTGCTGACGGGCACCTAGGCTGTTTCCAAATCCTAGCTATTGTAAATTGTGCTGCTATGAACATAGGGGTGCATATATCCTTTCTGATTGGTCTTTCTAGTTTCTTGGGGTATATTCCTAGTAGTGGGAGTACTGGGTCAAATGGGAGTTCCATTTTCAGTTTTTTGAGGAAGCTCCATACTGTTTTCCACAGTGGTTGCACCAACCTACAATCCCACCAGCAGTGCACGAGGGTTCCTTTTTCTCCGCAACCTCGCCAACATTTGTTGTTTGTTGTTTTGTTGATGTTGGCCATTCTGACAGGTGTGAGATGGTACCGCATTGTTGTTTTGACCTGCATCTCTCGGATAATTAGTGACTTGGAGCATGTTTTCATGTGCCTCTTGGCCTTCCTTCTGTCTTCTTTTGAGAGGATTCTATTTAGGTCCATTGCCCATTTTTTAATTGGCTCATTCATTTTCCTTTTATTGAGTTGTATAAGCTGTCTGTAGATGTTGGAGATTAAACCTTTATCAGTGATATCGTTTGTAAATATGTTCTCCCATACAGTGGGTTTTCTTGTTGTTTTGTTGATGGTTTCTTTTGATGTAAAAAAGCTTTTTATTTTGATGTAGTCCCATTTGTTTATTTTCTCTTTAGCTTCCATTGCCCTAGGGTTAGTATCAGTGAAGAAGTTCTTTAGGCATATGTCTGAGATTTTGCTGCCTGTGGATGCCTCTAGTATTTTTATGGTTTCCCGTCTTATGTTTAAGTCCTGTATCCATTTTGAGTTTATTTTTGTGTATGGTGTAAGTTGGTGATCTAGTTTCATTCTTTTGCATGTATCTGTCCAATTTTCCCAACACCATTTATTAAAAAGACTGTCTTGACTCCATTGTATGTTCGTGCCTCCTTTGTCAAATATTAATTGAGCATATTGATTTGGGTTGATGTCTGGATTCTCTAATCTATTCCATTGATCAATATGTCTGTTCTTGTGCCAGTACCAGGCTGTTTTGAGAACAGTTGCTTTGTAATACAGCTTGAAATCTGGTATTGAGATTCCTCCTACTTTACTCTTCTTTCTCAAGATTGCTGAGGCTATTCGGGGTCTTTTATTGTTCCAAATGAATTTTTGGAGAGTTCTTTCTAGGTCTGTGAAGTATGTCCATGGTATTTTCATGGGGAGTGCATTGAACTTATATATTGCTTTGGGAAGTATGGACATTTTGATGATGTTGATTCTACCAATCCATGAACATGGTATGTTCTTCCATCTGTTTACATCTTTCTCTATTTCTTTTTTCAGTGTCCTGTAGTTTTCTGCATATAGGTCTTTTACCTCCTTGGTTAAGTTTATTCCTAGGTATCTTAATTTTTTTGGTGCGATGGTAAACGGGATTGCTTTTTTAGTCTCTGTTTCTGTAAGTTCACTATTGGTGTAGAGAAATGCCATTGATTTCTTGGCATTGATTTGTATCCTGCTACATTGCCAAATTCGTTTATTAAGTCTATTAGCTTTTTGATGGAGTCTCTTGGGTTTTTTTATGTACAATATCATGTCATCTGCAAATAGTGACAGCTTTACTTCTTCTTTTCCAATTTTGATGCCTTTTATTTCCTCTTCTTGTCTAATTGCAATGGTGAGTACTTCCAGTACTATGTCAAAGAGGAGTGGTGAGAGTGGGCATCCCTGTCTTGTTCCTGTTCTTAGAGGGAATGGTTTTAGTTTTTGCCCATTGAGCATGATGTTGGCTGTGGGTTTATCATATATAGCTTTTATTATGTTGAGGTATGATCCTTGTACTCCCACCTTGTTGAGAGTTTTTATCAGGAAAGGGTGTTGGATTTTATCAAATGCCTTTTCTGCATCGATAGATATGACTATATGATTTTTATCTCTCAATTTGCTTATGTGATGTATCACGTTTATTGATTTGCAAATATTGTACCATCTTTGCATTCCTGGTATAAAACCTACTTGGTCATGGTGTATGATCTTTCTGATGTGCTGCTGGAGCCGATTTGCTAGAATTTTGTTGAGGATTTTGGCATCTATGTTCATGAGGGATATTGGCCTGTAATTCTCTTTCATTGAGTTGTCTTTATCTGGTTTTGGTATTAGGGTGATGCTGGCTTCATAAAAGGAGTTTGGCAGTGTTCCTTCCTCTTGAATTTTTTGGAAAAGTCTGAGGAGGATAGGTTTTAGTTCTTCCTTGAATGTTTGGTAAAACTCTCCTGTGAAGCCATCTGGCCCTGGGCTTTTGTTTGCTGGAAGCTTTTTGATGACTGCTTCAATTTCTTCCCAAGTTACTGGTCTATTGAGATTTTTAGATTCTTCCTGCTTGAGTTTTGGAAGGTTGTATTTTTCTAGGAATATGTCCATTTCCTCCAGGTTGTCCAGTTTGTTGGAATAGAGTTGTTCATAGTATTTTGTAACAATCCTTTGTATTTCGGCGGGGTCTGTTGTTATTTCACCTCTTTCATTTCTGATTTTGTTTATTTGGGTCCTCTCTCTTTGTTTCTTGGTTAGCCTGGCTAGAGGCTCATCAATCTTGTTTATCCGTTCAAAGAACCAGCTCTTGGTTTTGTTGATCTTATGTATTGTGTCTTTGGTCTCTATGTCGTTAATCTCCGCTCTGATTTTTATTATTTCCTTCCTTCTGCTTACAGTGGGCCTTTCTTGCTATTCTTTTTCTAACTGTTTGAGTTGTAGGGTTAGATAATTTGTTACCATTCTTTCTTGTTTTTTGCAATAGGCTTGTAGGGATATGAACTTCCCTCTCAAAACAGCTTTTACTGTGTCCCATAGATTTTGGATTGTTGTGTTTTCATTGTCATTAGTTGCCATGATGTTTTTGATTTCTTCCTTGATTTCTCTGTTAACCCAGTCTTTGTTCAATAGCATGCTATTTAGTCTCCATGTGTTTAATTTCTTTGGCTTATTATTATTGTAGTTGATTTCCAATTTTATGGCACTGAGATCTGAGAAAATGCTTGATAAGATTTCTATCTTCTTGAATTTGAAGAGACTTTGCCTATGTCCCAACATGTGGTCTATCTTTGAGAATGACCCGTGTGCACTTGAGAAGAATGTATATTCTGTGGCTTTGGGATGAAATGTTCTGAAGATGTCAATTAATTCCATCTGGTCTAAAACGTCATTTAGAATTGACGTATCTTTACTGATTTTTTGTTTAGATGATTTGTCCAGAGGTGACAATGGAGTATTAAAATCTCCTACTATGATTGCATTGCTATTAATCTCTCCCTTAATGTCCTCCAGCAGTTTCTTTATGTATTTGGGTGCTCCCGTATTGGGTGCATATATGTTTACCAGGGTTATTTCTTCTTGTTGGATTACACCCTTTAGTATTATGAAGTGGCCTTCCTTATCTCTTGTTATGTCCTTCACTTTGAGATCTAGTTTGTCAGATATAAGTATTGCTACCCCAGCTTTTTTTTCATTTCCGTTTGCCTGGAAAATCTTTTTCCATCCTTTCACCTTCAGTCTGTGGGTGTCTGTTTTTCTGAGGTGGGTTTCTTGTAGACAGCAGATGTATGGGTTTTGCTTTCTTATCCAGTCTGTTACTCTATGTCTTTTAATTGGAGCATTTAAACCATTTACATTTAAAGTAATTATTGATAGGTAGGTATTTGATGCCATTTTTATTCTATCCCCCTGTGTTCCTTCTTCACTTCCTATTTCTTTATTATTACAGTAGACCCTTTAGCATTTCTTGCATTGCTGGTTTGTTGGAGATAAATTCCTTTAGTCTGTTTTTGTTGGTGAAGCTCCTGATTACACCTTCAATTTTGATTGACAGCCTTGCAGGGTACAGTATTCTTGGGTTCAGACCCTTCCTTTGCATGACTTTGTATATGTCATCCCATTCCCTTCTGGCCTGATGAGTTTCTGTTGAGAAATCAGTTGCTAGTCTGATGGGGGTTCCTTTATATGTAACTTTCTGTCTCTCTCTGGCTGCTTTTAAGATTCTGGTTTTGTCAATGTTTTTTGCCAGTTTAATTATAATGTGTCTGGGTGTTGATCTTTGGGGGTTTATTTTGTTCGGGACTCTTCGAGCATCTTGGATTTGTGTTGGTTTTTTCTTCTCTATCTCAGGAAAGTTTTCTGTCATTATTTCTTGAAATACTTTTTCCATATCTTGCTCAGTTTCCTTTCCTTCTGGAACCCCTATTATTCTAATATTGTTTTGTTTTGTATTGTCCCAAAGCTCCCGTAGGCTCTCCTCCTGTTTTTTAATTTTTTTTTCTAGCAACTGCTGTAATTGGGTATTTTTTTCCATTTTGTCTTCTAGCTCACTGATGCGGTCTTCTGCTTCTTCTAGTCTACTCTTGATGCTTTCTATTGAGTTCTTCATTGTAGCCATGTCATTTTTCATTTCTTCTTGGGTCACCTTCATTTCCTCTTGGGTCTTCTTCATTTCCTCTTGGGTCTTATTCATATTGTCAAATTTGTCTTCAATTCTTTTTAGCCAACTTATGATCATTACTCTGAATTCTTGCTCTGGTAGGTTGCTTGCCTCTAACTCGTTTACTTCCTTTTCTGGTGATGGTTGATTTTCTTTCATAGGCGGGTTGTTTCTTAGTCTCCCCATGATCTCTCTTTATAGGGTGCCTGGTTACGTAGTTCTCTCCCTCCTGCTTTGATTTAAAGGCACAAAATACAACACAACCAGGTACAACACACAAGGCACTGAACAGAAATGTGTTTGCAATATTAATATCCTCCAATAAAGGTGTCTAGAACCCAGATAACAAGAACATACAATCCAATAAAAAGAATAAGCAAACCAATCTTACAAATAAAAAAAAGCATAAACCTTTGATATAGTTAGCATTCAACATACAACAACAAAGGGGTAGAGAGAAGGCTTTTTTTTTTGGTGGGGGGGCAGTGACAAGGTAGGTGTGAATGGGATTGGAGCAGGGGGTTGGGAATTATATATACATAGGTCAGGTGAAAATTTTGGAGAGGGTAAACAGAAAGAGTAAGGAAAATCTAGAGCAGTAAAGGGTTAAGATAAGCAGGACACCAAAGGTAAAGGGTTAGGAATAGAGAGATGTCATAAAGGTAGGTTTGAGATAGAATAGAGCGTTGGAGAAGGTAAGGTACGAATAGTTTTTAGAATAGTAATCCCGAAGGGGGAAATAGAGAAAAAAAGAAAAAGAGGAAAAAGGAAAAAGAGAAGAAAGCAAAAAAAAAAAAAAGGATTATAATATGACACTTAAAAAGTAGTAATAAAAATAAACAAAAGAAAATAAGATAAAAAAAGGTAAAATAGCAGTAGTAATAATGTTGATTACCTATAAAAATGAATTAATTAAAAAGGTAAAATCTAGTGATGGCAGATGAAAAAAATTTCTTGAGTAAACTTTGCAATTAAAGTAGGTAAAAAACAAAAATTCAACAGTTAAAAAATAAAAATTGAAAATTAAAAATTAAACAAAATTTGCAGTAATGAAGGTCATTCACTTTCTGTGTTGCTATGTCTCGCACGCCTGTTCCCAGTCTGGGCGGTAGTTGCAGTTCACTGTGTTTCACTGTTCCTCCGTGTTGATTACAAGACCTGATTTTTAAGCCAATCTAGAGACCATATGTGCTTTAGCCTCTGGGTGGCAGTGTTTCTGGATGACTTCCAGGACTCTAAAGCCTTTCTATCTTTTTCCCCTTCTCTGTGTCTCTGATCTATGGAGGGCTGGGGGTGGGGCGGTCCGGAGCTGGCTGCACTCCCCTGTAATTCTGCGGATACTTCTTGGACTCAGATCCAGATGTGCTGCTCCTTAGATATCCTTAGTCTTAGGAGCCCTGTCCACAGACAGTTGTGCCTCCAGCTGAAAACCCTGGGGCTTCCTGTAAATCCAGGACCAGTCCCTCAGCCTCTGTGTGCCTGGCGCCGCGCGAGCTGGTGCGCGGGGGGGTTGCTGCGCAGTGTGGAACTCAGTCAGAACTACCGGGCCGAGGGGAACTCACCTACCGGATCGCTGCGAAATCTGAGCTCCTCTGAGATCAAGGGTTCGCGCCGACTATGATCAGTTGGTGTTCCTTGGGGCTGTGGATAATCAGGCCTCCGACTCGAACCTCCTCCCTTCCAAGATGGCGAGATTTCCCTTCCGCGCCGGCAAGTATCTCCGGTAAGGGACCCAGCCGTGGGTGGTCAACTGTTGGGGGCTCCCTGATCAGCAGACCCCAAATTTCCTCTGGTGTTTGCCAGTCTCCTGGCTTGTTGACGAGCACTCCTAGCGCGATCCTCAGCTTCTCTCTCTCTCTTCCTCGGGACAAGACTTAGAAACCGCCCATCTGCTCTTCCGCCATTTTCTCCTCCCTCTTCTGACAACTTTTTGAGTGGGTTTTTTATTTGGTGTTGAGTTTTATTAATTCTTTATATATTTTGGAAATTAAACCTTTGTCAGAGCTACTGTTTGCAAATATCATCGCCCATCTCAGTGTTTCCCAAACTTTTGACGTATGTGTACCCCTTCTATAATTTTCGTAACACTGAGTACCCTCATTAAAAAAAGGATGTATTTTAATAACAATCAAAATGTATTTATTTTTTATTTTTTGGTACATACACAAAATAATAATTAACGAAAAATAAAATTGTTCATAATAAAATATAAATAAAAGTTATATTATAAATAACATTTATTTGGATCAATGAGAAGGATGAAATTGACTTGACTCATGAGAACGTAGAATTAGGCGCAGCTAAGCACATGCATGTCCCCACCAAATTCTTCCCATAGCCCTGGGGGTACGCGTACCACACTTTGGGAAACACTGGCCCATCTGGCTGGCTGCCTGTTTGTTTTGTTGTCCTCTTTTGCTGTGCAGAAGCTCTTCAATTTGATATAGTCCCATTCATTTATTTTTGCCTTTACCTCCCTTGCCTTTGGGGTCAAGTCCATAAAATGTTGTCTGCTACTGAGGTCCATAAGTTTGGTGCTTATGTTTTCTTCTATGTAACTTATTGTTTAGGGTCTTATATTTAGGTCTTTGATCCATTTTGAATTAATTTTTGTATCTGGGGACAAACTTTAATCCACTTTTATTCGTTTGCATGTGGCTTTCCAGTTTTCCCAGTATCATTTATAGAAGAGACTCTCTACTCCATTGTGTGTTTCTAGCTTCTTTGTTGAAAATAATATGTCCATACACATGTGGTTTTATAGCTGGGCTCCCTATTCTGTTTCATTGATCTGCGTATCTGTTTCTCTGCCAATACTATGCTGTTTTGATTATTGTAGCTCTGTAGTATATTTTGAAGTCAGGTAGTGTGATACCTCCAGCTTTGTTCTTTTTTTCTCAGGATTGCTTTGGCTATTTGGGGTCTTTTATGGTTCCATACAAATCCAATGATTGCTCCTTCTATTTCTTTAAAAAATGATATTGGCATTTTGATGAGGATTGCATTAAACATGTATATTGCTTTGGGTAATATGTCCATTTTAACTATGTTGATACTTCTAATCCATGAACATGTGATATTTAGATTTCAGAGAGGAAGGGAGAGGGAAAAAGAGATAGAAACATCAATGATGAGAGAGAATCACTGATCAGTTGTCTCCTGAATACCCCCCACTGGGGATCTAGCCTACAACATGGGCATGTGCCCCGACCAGGAATCAAATTGTGACTTGCTGGTTCATAGGTCGACAATCACTGATCCACACTGGCTTGGCTTTTTCAATCTTTCTTTTAAAATTTATTTATTTATTTATTTTAATAAATTTTTATTGTTGAAAGTATTACATATGTCCCCTATTTTCCCCCATTTACCCCCTCCAGCCTGCCCCTACTCCCCACCCCCACCCCCTGCCACAGGCCCTCACTGCCCATTGTCTGCGTCCATGGGTTGTGCATATATGCATACAAGTTCCTTGATTGATTAGCTCCCACGTACCTACTGTCCCCCATCTTCCCTCTGAGATTCCACACTCTGTTCCATTCTTCCATGTCTCTGGATTTACTCCGTTCTTCAGTTTATTTTGTTACTTAGATTGCACGTATGAGTATGTGATACTTGTCTTTCTCTGACTGCCTTATTTCACTTAGCATAATACTCTCTAGATCCCTCCATGCTGGCTCAAAAGGTAAGACACTATTCTTTTTCACTGAAGCATAGTATTCCATGGTATAAATATACAATAGCTTTTTATCCACTCATCTAATTAAGGGCACTTGGGTTGTTTCCAGATCATAGCTATTATGAATTGTGCTGCTATGAACATATGGGTGCATACATTCTTTCTAATTTGTATTTTGGGTTTCTTAGGATATATTCCTAGAAGTGGGATCACTGAGTCAAATGGAAGTTCCATATTTAATTTTTTTGAGGAAACTCCATACTATTTCTCATAATGGCTGCACCAGTGTACTAGGGATCTCTTTTCTCCACATCCTTGCCAGCACTTGTCATTTGTTGATTTGTTGATGATCTGACAGGTGTGAGGTGATACCTCATTGTTGTTTTGATTTGCATCTCTCTGATAATCAGTGACTTTGAGCATTTTTTAATGTCTCTTGGCCATCTGTATATCTACTTTGTGGGGGCCAGATATGGCGGGGATCACCCTTTTCCATGTCCAACACAGAAAGAGAGATGAATGAACTGGTTCTAAGTGGAGGTTGCCAGGGATTGAGAAAATAAAAGAAATAAAAATAGAAAGAAGATGCAGAGATAGATTTATAAAGCTCGGAGCTGGGTGGGACGCTGCCACTCTGATGGAGGGATAGGACCCTGAGTCCACATAGTGCATTTATTTTATACCCCCAATTACCAGGAAGTATCACCAAAACTTAGGATCAAAGGAGCTTATTTGCATTCTTTTTAAAATATATATATAATTGATTTTTTACAGAGAGGAAGAGAGAGGAGAGAGATAGAGAGCTAGAAACATCGATGAGACCAGCCGCCTCCTGCACACCCCATTCCAGGGATGTGCCCACAACTCAACTTACAGGCCCTTGACCAGAATTGAACCTGGGACTTTTCAGTCCACAGGCCAAGGATCTATCCACTGAGCCAAACCAGTTTCAGCTTATTTGCATTCTTGAGTAGGCCCTAGCATTCCTGGTGCTTGACTGGATTTATATATCTAAGCCTGCTCCTGACAACTGGACAAAGGTAAGAAATCAATACTGATACCACTCTTTGCCTTCTTGGGGAGGGTGTATCCTAGACCAGACAGGGCCCTGCCAGTCGCCTCGGACTCAGCTGACAACAATTAAAGAAATGCCCATGTGCCTTCCGGACGCTGTCTACACACCTTGGAGAAGTGCCTATCTAGTTCCTTTGCCCATTTTTTTTATTGGCTTGTTTGTCTTCCTTTTGTTAAGTTCTATGAGTTCCTTATATATTTTGGATATTAACCCTTTGTTAGATGTATCATTGCCAAATATGTTCTCCTATACAGTGGGCTCCCTTTTCATTTTGGTGATGGCTTATCTTGCTGTGCGGAAGATTTTATATACCATTTGTTTGTTTATTTGTTTATTTATTTATTTATTTATTTATTTATTCATAGTTTCCTTTGCCCTAGGACAGTGGTCAGCAAACTCATTAGTCAACAGAGTTAAATGTCAACAATACAACAATTGAAATTTCTTTTGACAGCTAAATTTTTTAAACTTAAACTTCTTCTAATGCCACTTCTTCAGAATAGACTCGCCCAGGCCATGGTATTTTGTGGAAGAGCCACACTCAAGGGGCCAAAGAGCCACATGTGGGCTCGCGAGCCGCAGTTTGCTGACCACGGCCCTGGGAGATGTATCTGTAAACATTGCTATGAAAAATGTTTGAGATTTTGCTGCCTCTGATTCTTTCTAGGATTTTTATGGTTTTACAACTTATATTTAAGTCCTTTGTCCATTTTGAGTGTATTCTTGTGTCTGATGTAAGTTCATGGTCTAGTTTCATTTTTTTGCATATATATGTCCAATTTTACCAACACCATTTATTGAAGAAACTGTCTTGATTCCATTGTATGTTCTTACCTCCTTTGTGAAGTATTAATTGTGCAAAATGGCTTGGGTCAGTTTCTGGAATCTTTTCTGTTCCATTGGTCTATATGCCTATTTTTGTGCCAGTACCAGGCTGTTTTGATTGCTGTGGCTTTGTAATATAACTTGAAATCTGGTATTGTGATTACTCCAACTTTGTTCTTCTTTCCAAAGATTGCTGTTGCTATTTGGGGTCTTTTTTTAGTTCTGTATAAATTGTTGGAGTATTTTTCTAGATCTGTGAAATATGCTGTTGGTATTTTAATAGAGATTGTATTGAATTTATATATTGCCTTGGGTAGTATGGACATTTTAATGATGTTGATTCTACCAATACATGAATATGGTATATTATTCCACTTGTTCATACCTTCTTTTATATCTTTTTATAGTGTCCTATAGTTTTATGAGTACAGATATTTTGCCTCCTTGGTTAAGTGTATTCCTAAGTATTTTAATCTTTTTGTTGTAAAGGTAAATGGGATTGCTTGTTTATTTTCTCTTTCTGAGAATTTATTATTGCTGTATTAAAAAAATCCATTGATTTTTTTTCATGTTGATTTTGTATTCTGTTACATTTCCATATTCATTTATTAAATCTAGTAGTTTTTTTGTGGAGTCTCTAGGATTTTATATGTACACTAGAGGCCCAGTGCACAAAATTTGTCCATGGAGAGGAGGTGTCCTTCAGCCCAGCCTGCACCCTCTCCAATCTGGGACCCCCTCGAGGGATGTCCGACTGCTTGTTTAAGCCCAATCCCACTGAGATCGGACCTAAACGGGCAGTCGGACATTCCTCTCACAATCCAGAACTGCAGGCTCCCAACTGCTCACCTGCCTGCCTTCCTGATTGCCCCTAACTGCTTCTGCCTGCCAGCCTGATCACCCCCTAACCACTCCCACGCCAGCCTGATTGATGCCTAACTGCTTCCCTGCCAGCCTTTTTACCCCTAACTACTGTCCCCTGCAGTCCTGGTCACCCCTAACTACCCTCCCCTGCAGGCCTGGACACCCATAACTGCCCTCCCCTGCAGGCCTGGTCCCCCCCAAGTGCTTTCCACTTCAAGCCTGGGTCCCCCCCCCCAATTGCCCTTCCCTGCAGGCCTGGTCACCCCTAACTGCCCTACCCTACAGGCTTGATCACCCCCAACTGCCCTCCCTTGCAGTCCTGGTCCCTCCCAACTGCCTTCCGCTGCTGGCCATCTTGTGTTGGCCATCTTGGGTCCACATGGAAGCAGGATCTTTGACCATATGTGAAGGCAGCCATCTTGTGTGTTGAAGTTATGGTCAATCTGCATGTTACTCTTTTATTAGATAGGATAGAGGCCTGGTGCATGGGTGGGGGCCAGCTGGTTTGCCCTGAAGTTTGTCCTGGATCAGGGTGGGGGTTCTCTTGGGGCAAGGGGTGGCCTAGCTGAGGGGCCTGTGGTGGTTTGCAGGGCAGCCATGCCCCCCGGCGACCGAAGCGGAGGCCCTGGTATCTGGGATTTATTTATCTTCTACAATTAAAACGTCATAGCCTGGAGTGGAGTCAAGCCTCCTGCTTGCTCTGGGGCAGCAGCCATTTCTGTTGGAAGTTATGTGTCTTCTATAATTGAAACTTTGTAGCCTGGGGCAGAGGCCAAGGCAGGCCAGGCTTCAGAATCTTGGCTTCCTCCATCACTGAGAGCAACCCTAGCCTCCTGCTCTTTCCAGCTCTGTGGTTGCTGCCATTTCTGTTTAGATTTATTTATCTGTCATTGAAATTTTGTAGCCTTGAGTGGAGGCCTAGGCCGGCAAGGGCAGGCAGAAAACTTGGCTTTCTCCATTGCCTGGGAAACCCAAGCCTCCCTCCTGCTCTCTGGCCACAACCATCTTGGTTGGGTTTATTTGCATATTTGGTCCTGATTGGCTTGTGGGCATGGTTTGTGGTTGTAGTAGATGCACTTTCAATTTGCATATTACTCTTTTATTAGATAGGATTATCATGTCATCTGTGAATAGATTTTTACTTCCTCCTTTCCAATTTGGATGCCTTTTATTTTGTTTTCTTGTGTAATTGCTTTGACTAGGACTTCTGGTACTATTTTGGATAAGAGTGGTGAAAGTGGATATCCCTGACTTGTTTCTATTCTCAGGGAAAATGGGTTTAGTTTTTGTCCATTGAGTATGATGTTCCCTGTAGGTTTGTTATACATAGCCTTTATCATGTTGAGGCATGCTCCTTTTATTACCACTTTGCTGAGAGTTTTTATCAAAAATGGATGTTGGATTTTGTCAAATGTGTTTTCTGCATCTATTGATATGATCATGTGATTTTTGTCTTTCAATTTGTTTATGTGATGTATCACATTTATTGATTTTTGAAAATTTTACCAGCCTTGCATCTCTGGAATAAATCCCTCTTGATCATGGTGTAAGATCTTTTTAATATATTGCTGGATCCTACGTGCTAATATTTTGTTGAAGATTTTAGCATCTATGTTCATCTGGGATATTGGCCTATAAATCTCTTTCTTTGTAGTGTCATTCTCTGGTTTTGGGATTAGGGAAATGATGGCCTCATAAGAAGAGCTTGGAAGTGTTCCTTCCTCTTGGAATTTTTGGAATAGTTTGAGGAGCACAGGTGTGTGTTCTTCTTTGTGTGATTGGTAAAACTCCCTTGTGAAGTCATCCAGACCTAGGCTATTGTTTCCTGGGAGTTTTTTGATTACTGCTTCTATTTCATCAGTTATTATTGGCCTAGTCAGGTTTTCTGATTTTACCTGATTCAGTTTTGGGAGATTGTATTTTCTAGGAATTTGTCAATTTCCTCCACATTTTCCAGCTTGTTGGCATGTAGTTGTTCATAGTATTTCCTTACAAACCTTTGTGTTGGTATTTTTCGTGTGTGTGTGTGTGTGTGTGTGTGTGTGTCTGTGTGTGTGTGTGTGTGTGTGTGTGTGTGTGTGTGTATGTGTGTGCTTTCTTTCTTCCTTATAATCCTTTGTGTTTCTGTGGTATTAGTAGTTACTTCTCCACTTTCTTTTCTGATTTTATTTTTTGGGGTCCTCTTTTGTTTATTGTTGAGTCTGGCTAAGGGTTTATCAATTTTGTTTATCCTTTCAAAGGACCAGCTCTTGGTTTCATTGATATATTTTTTTGTATTTTTAAAATCTCAGTGTCATTTATTTCTGCTCTAATCTTTATTATTTCCTTCCTTCCACTTATTCTGGGCCTTTCTTGTTCTCTTTTTAGTTATTTAACTTGTATGGATAGTTCATTGTTGATTTTTCTTGTTTTATGAGGTAGGCTTGCAGTGCTATGAACTCCCCTCTTAGGACTGATTTTGCTGTGTTCCAGAGATTTTGTGTTGTTGTGTGTTCATTTTCATTTGTTTCCAGGAAGTATTTTTAATTTCTTTCTTGATCTGGTTGGTAACCCATTCATTGTTTAATCACATGCTATTTAGCCTCCATGTGTTTGGTTTTTTTTTGTTTTGTTTGTTTTTTTTTTTTTTTTACTGTAGTTGATTCTAATTTCATTCCACTGTGATCTGAGAAGATGCCTGATATTATTTCAGTCTTCTTGAATTTGTAGAGACCTGTGCCCTGATGTGTGATCTATCTTTGTGAATGATCTGTGTACACTTGAGAAGAATGAATATTCTTCAGTTGTTGGGGAGAAATGTTCTTATAAATGTCAATTAAATCCATCAGATCCAGTGTGTCCTTTGGAGTCACTGTTTTCTTAAGTTTTTGTCTGGAAAATCTATCTAGTGAAGTCAGTGGGGTGTTAAAATCCCCGACTATGACTGTTGTTGATCTCTCCCTTAAAGTACTCTAGAAGTTATATATATATATATATATATATATATATATATATATGTTCCTATATTGGGTGTATATATGTTTACCAGGGTTATAATCCCTTGTTGAATTGAGCCCGTTAGTATTATGTAGTGACCTTTGTTGTCTCTTTTGATGTCCTTCATTTTGAAGTCTATTTTGTTGGATAGGAATGTTGTTACTCCAGCTTTTATTTTTCCATTTGAAGGGAATTTTTTTTCCTATTCCTTCATTCTCATCCTGGGTGTGTCTGTTGTTCTGAGGTGGGTCTTCTATAGACAGCATATAGTTGGGTCATGTTTTTGTATTCATTCAGCTACCCTGTGCCTTATTATTAGAGCATTTAAGCCTTGTTGGATATAGTAATCTTGGTTTCAGATCCTTGCTTTCCATTACTTTGAGTACTTCATGCCATTCCCTTCTGGCCTGTAGAGTTTCTGATGAGAAATCAGGTGTCATCCTTATTGGAGCTCCTTTGTAGGTAACACTTTGCTTTTTTCTTGCTGCCTTTAAGATTCTGTCTTTAATTTTTGGCATTTTAATTATGGTGTGTCTGGGTGTGGGCCTATTTGAGTTCTTCTTTCTTAGGATTCTCTGTTCTTCATGGACTTGTGTGACTTTTTCTCTTACCAGATTAGGAAAGTTTTCTGCCATTATTTCTTAAAACACCTTCTCTATCCTTTTGTCCCTTTCTGCTGCTTCTGGCTCACCTGCTACTCTAATATTGTTGTTTCACATTGTTCCACAGCTCTTTTAAGTTGTCCTGTTTTTTAATTGTTTTTTTCTTTCTTTTTGGTTCTCTGATTGAGTGAGTCCAACCCTGTCTTCTAATTCACTGATTCAATTCTCAGTGTCCCCTAATCTGCTGTGTATTCCTTCCAATATGTTCTTTATTTGTGCTAGGTCATTCTTTATTTCTGTTTTCATAGTTATTATATATTTTCTCATGCACTTGAGCATCTTTACTATCATTATTCTGAACTCTATCAGATAAACTTCTAATCTCCATTTCATTTATCTCTTCTGGAGAATTCTTTTGTTCTTTCATTTTAGGTTGTTTCTTTGTCTCCTCATTTTGTCTGACTCTTTGAGTTTATGACTATATATTAGGTAGATCTGCTATGCCTTTCATTCTCTTGTGCAGGACAGTGTCAAATCTGTTTCTGACTAATCAGGCAAAGATTCAAAGGCTCCAGAGACTACCTCCATCTACAGACTGATGGGATTTAGTCTTGAATTTCCCTTAGGTAATGGTTCACAGATGTGGCATGAGTTTTGTGTTTTTGTTTTTTTTTTCAACAGGGTGGGTCAGTTCCTTTTGCCTGGAGGTTAATTGTTATTCTCAGTCTCATAATGGACTTGAGAGTGGGGCCAGGTGTTTTCCAATAGAGTGGATCAACTGTCTTACCCCCTGTCAAGGTTGCCTGTATAGCCAATGCCAGCATGAGAAAGATGACCTCTGCAGATGAGGAAATGACTCAGCACAGGAAACTGGGGGTATCTACCTTCTGAGCTATAACCTCTGTGCCCCAATTCCTGGCTTCTGCTCACACAGCTTCAGTCTACTCTGCCCTTCCTCTGCCCACTCTGCACAAGGTGGGTGGCTCCACATGGAATTTTGTACATTGGCTCTTTAAGGGGGTGCCTGAATTTCCAACCTTCTCTCCCTGACAGACAGCAACCCTGCTGCTTTTCACAGCCAGATGTTATGTGGGTACCCTTCTCAGTTCTGGTGCTCTCTATTAGGGGCCCAGCTTGGGGATTAGACCCCAGAGTTCTCAGTGGAAATCCCCCACAGCTGAGATATCTCTCCGGAACTTCAGTTATAATCAGATGTTTTATCTAAGGCCCGTATTTTTTTTATTGATTTTCTGTTTGGTTGATTTGTCTAGAGTTGTCAATGGAGTATTAACATCTCCAGCTATGATTGTGTTTTGATCTGTTTCTCCTTTTAGTTCTGTGAGTAGTTATTTTATTATTTAGGTATTTCCTTATTGGGTGCATATATATTAAAAAGTGTTATGTTTTCTTGATGTAGTGTTTCCTTTATCATTATAAAGTATCCATCTTTGTCTCATTATCTTCATTTTCTTGAAATCTATTTTGTCAGATGTAAGCATGGCTACACTTGCTTTTCTGTGGATGTTATTTGCTTGGAGAATCATTTTCCACCCTTTTACTTTGAATCTACCTATGTTTCTGCAGCTTAGTTGTATCTCTTGTAGTCAGCATAAGTTTTTAATTTAATTTTTATTTTTTTATCCAATCTGTTACTCTGTGCCTCTTTATTGGTGATTTCAGACCATTTATATTTAGGTTAATTACTGATGTATGAGGATTTCCTATAGCCATTTTATCTTTTTTTTTCTGCTAGCTCTGTGCTTCCATTGGTTCTTTTCCTTTAGGTTTCTATTTGTTACTTTTGTTTGGTGGTATTCCATATTTCTTTCTTCTGTTTCTTCTTTTTATAAGCTATGTGTCCTGGTTTGGGGATTTTTGTGTGTGATTACCATTAGCTTTAAAAAAATAAATTTGCATATATAATCCCCCCCCCCCATTTGAATGCATGTGATTTTCATCCTCCTTTGCCAGTTCAGAGCATTACCCCTCCCCTTCTATGCTTTTGTTGTCACAAAATATTCCTGTTTATGTTGTATGTTTTTTTGTGATGTTACTCTTAGTGTTGTAACCTTATGTTGTTTATTTCAGGTAGAATAACTCCCTTGAGTATTTCCTGCAATGGAGGTTTTCTGGTGATAAAATCCTCAACTTCTGTATGTCTGGGAATGTCTTTATTTCTCCTTCATATTGAATGGATAATTTTGCTGGATATATTTGTGGCTGATAATTTCTCTGTTTCAGATATTTGAATATTTGGTTCTACTCTTTTCTGGCTTGTAGAGTTTCTGCTAAGAAGTTGGGTGGGTTTTTCTTTGTAGGTTATTTCCTTTTTTTTTTCTTGGCTGCTTTTTTCTTTGTCATTAATTTTTGATAGTTTTAATACAAAGTGCCTTAGATATGGCCTCTTTGGATTAAGGTAACTAGGTGTTCTCTTGGCTTCTTGGATTCAAGGATCTAGTTTTTTCCATAGTTTGAGAAGCTCTCATCCACTATTTGTTTGAATAAACTGTCAGTCCCCTTCTCTGTCTCTTCCTCTTCTGGAATGCCTATTATTCTAATGTTCCTTTTTCTGATGGAGTCAGATGGTTCTCTTGAGCTCTTTCATGTTTCTTTATGCCCAGGTCTCTCTCTTCCCTCTGCATCATTTCTAGATTTCTATCTGTGTTATCACTAATTCTTTCCTCCATCAGGTTGGCTCTCTTTTCTATGCTCAGTAGTTCCACTCTTTTTAAAAAATATATTTTTAATATGTTTTATTGATTTTTAGATAAAGAGAAAGGGAGAGGGAGCTAGAAACATGAATGATGAGAGAGAATCAATGATTGGCTGCCTCCTACATGCCTCCTACTGGGGATTGAGCCCACAACCCAGGTATGGGCCCTGTCTGGGAATTGAACCCAGGACTCTTAGTCCATGGGACAATGCTCACTGCACTGAGCCATACCAGCCAGGCCTCAGTAGTTCACTCTTAATCACCTTAATTGCATGCTTCATTTATATGATTTCTGATGGGTAATTTTTTCTTTCTTTTTTTTTTCTTGTTTTTTAATTTATTAAGGTATTATATGTATACATAGCTTACCATTGCCCCCCCCCTTCTATACATGCCCTCCCTCCCCAGAGTTTTGTGTCCATTGGTTGTACTTATATGCATCCATACCAGTCCTTCGGTTGATCTCTTATCTCACCCAGATCTCCTTACCCTCCTCCCCCCTACCCCCCACCCCCGCTGTCATTTGACAGTCTGCTTGTTGTTTTACTGTCTCTATATCTATCTTTCTATTCATTAGTTTATAATGTTCTTTAATATTTATAAATGAGTGAAGTCATGTGGTGTTTCTCTTTCATTGACTGGCTTATTTCACTCAGCATGATGCTCTCCAATTCCATCCAGGTTACTGCAAATGATGAGAATTCCTTCCTTTTTATGGCCGCATAGTATTCCATGGTGTAGATGTACCATAGTTTTCTGATCCATTCATCTGCTGATGGGCACCTAGGCTGTTTCCAAATCCTAGCTATTGTAAATTGTGCTGCTATGAACATAGGGGTGCATATATCCTTTCTGATTGGTGTTTCTGGTTTCTTAGGGTATATTCCTAGTAGTGGGATTACTGGGTCAAATGGGAGTTCCATTTTCAGTTTTTTGAGGAAGCTCCATACTGTTTTCCACAGTGGTTGCACCAACCTGCAATCCCACCAGCAGTGCATGAGGGTTCCTTTTTCTCCGCAACCTCGCCAACATTTGTCGTTTGTTGTTTTGTTGATGTTGGCCATTCTGACAGGTGTGAGATGGTATCGCATTGTTTTGATTTGCATCTCTCTGGGTAATTTTTTCAATCTTTATGATAAAGTACTTGTTTTGTTTATTGATTGGTCTTATTTTTTAAAAAATATATTTTTATCAATTTCTGAGAGGACGGGAGAATGAATGAGAGATAGAAACATCAGTGATGAGAGATAATCATTTATTGGCTGTCTCCTGCATGCCTCATACTGGTGATCAAGCTTGCAACCCAGGCATTTGCCTTGTCTAGGAATCGAATTGTGTACACACTCACGCCTGCCAGGCTGATTTGTTTTCTGAATGCATTGAAGTGCCTGTCTGTATTTCCTCGCATCTTTTTGCATATTTTCAGAACTGCAAACTTGAAATCTCCATCATTAATATCACATATTTCTTTGTTCCAGCTTGCTTTCTGGTAATTTTTCATTTTATTTGTGATCATCCTCATTACTATGATTATTCATGGTATTTGCTGTTCTCCTTTGCCTAGGCATGCACACTGAGTGGCCAGATTATTATGATCTCTGAATGCATAATGATCTGGCCACTCAGTGTATATCCTATATAGTAAAAGGATAGTATGAAAATTGTCTCCTCTACCAGGAGTTCAACTAGCAAGCAGGCCCGCCAACTGCCCATGTCCCCTCCCCCTGGCCAGGCTGGCCTGACCCTACCAATGCACAAATTCATGCACTGGGTCTCTAATATGTCCACACACACACACACACACACACACACACACACACTGAGTGGCTAGATTATTATGCATTCAGAGATCATAATAATCTGGCCACTCTGTGTATATCTACCTGTCTATATCAATGGTCTTATAAATAGCAGCTTTCTCTGAAGAGGTTTTTTACTGTTTCCCAGTAGATGGCGCTGAATCACAAGATTTTTTTTTTTTTTTTTTTTTTTTTTACCTCTGTACTCTCTCAAACTTGACCTCTTAAGATTCTGTAAGACAGTACAGCTGTGCCCTAACCGGTTTGGCTCAGTGGATAGAGTGTTGGCCTTTGCATGAAAGGTCCCACGTTCGATTCTGATCAAGGGCATGAACCTTGGTTGAGGGCACATCCCCAGTAGGAGGTGTGTAGGAGGCAGTTGATTGATGTTTCTCTTTCATCAATGTTTCTAACTCTCTACCCTCCCTTACTCTCTGTAAAAAATCAATGAAATATATTTAAAAAAAGGATATTTAATAAAAGATATATTTTTAAATATATATATTTAAAAAGACAGTACAGCTGCATCGTTTGGGGGTGGGGTTTGTTTTGCCCTCACCATAATGGCGACCCTTGACTTCTGTAAGGTCCTACCCCAAGCTCTGGGGATCAGGCACAGAGGGAAACAGTGGATCTACTGCAGTAGCTCTTGATTTACAGATAATATGCTCCTTAACCAAACTCCAAGGGCAATGGGAGGTGTTTTGGGAGTGCAAGCGGTGGCAGGGCTCTGTGGTTCCATTTCATGGTCTGAAACACCACCTCCTGGTTCACAGTGGAGAGTTGCACAGCAGAACCCTGTGCTTTGTCAGGCATTTTCTGGCTCAGACACTTAGCTCAGCTTGCCCTGCTGGGTGTCCCCCCCCCCCCCCATCTCTCTGTTCTTCCTAGCCAAAGGAAGCACCTGCTACTACCAGTTTTCTCTCCTCTCCAGGGCTTCATCAGTAGGCCATTTGCGCTTTCCTCCCTTGTCCTCTTTCCATTTATTCCGTTTCCCACCTTCAAATGTTTCAATGCACAGGTCTCTCAGGTGTCTGTATTGAGCAGGGATTTCTTTGTTGAATTATAGTTGGATAACTAGTTGAAATTTCAAGGGGAGAGGCCAAGAGGATCTCTCATGTCACCATTCCTCTTCTGTGTGTTTTCTAACAGAGCTGTAGTAGAATCAACTTATCAAAAATAACCTTTTGGGATTGTGATTAGAAGAATATTGAATTTATTAATTAATTTATGGAGAATTACAATCTTTACAGTATTTTTTTCTGTCTAGGTATGTGGTATGTTTCTTCAGTTACTCAAGTCTTATGTAATTTTAAAGATACACACACACACACACACACACACACACACACACACTTTTTTTCCAACATAGGTATTTTTTCTTAAGGTTAAGAGAAGATATTGTAAAGTTTTTATTGCTATTATGGATGGGACCTTTACGATTAACGAATCGTAATGTAAATATCTGTGTTTTCCGATGGTCTTAGGTGACCCTGCTAGCAGTTCTGAACCTGTGGGTTGGGACCCACAGGTTGAGAACCGCTGCTGTAGAGCCTAAGACCATCGGAAAACACAGATATTCACATTATGATTCATTAACAGTAGCAAAATTACAGTTATGAAGTAGCAACGAAAATAATTTTATGGTTGGGGGTCACCACAACATGAGGAACTATATTAAAGAGTCTCAGCATTAAAAAGGTTGAGAACCACTGATTAAACTATTGAGTGTTAGCCAGGGAAATAACTCTTCTGCTTTGTTGGTTTGAGTGTAAATTGGTACAACCTTTTTTGAACAACTTAATGGGATATGTTGTAGGGCCTTAAAAATATATAGCCCCTCAACTCAGCAGTTCCATTAAATAACTAAAAATGTATGCAAAGATATAACTAGAGTATTTATGAAGTGACTTTTTGAAATAGCTAAAAGTTAGAAACAGCTTAAATTTCCAATAGCAAGGAACTAGATAACTAGACTGTGTTCGGTTTACTTAATGAAATAACATATAGCCAAAAAAAGTGAGGTAGCTTTACACATAATAATATAGTGAAGAAATGCTCATGATGGTCCTGGCCGGGTAGCTCACTTGGTTGGAGCATCGTCCCATACATTGAAAGATTGCTGGTTCAATTCCCAGTCAGGGTACATACCTGGGTTGAGGTTCGATCCTGGTTGGGTGCGTATGAGAGGCAACTAATTGATGTTTCTCTCACATATTGATGCTTCTCTCTTCCTCTCTCTCTAAAATAATAAAAACATATCCTCAGGTGAGGGATTTTTTAAAAGATTATCATGATGTATTATTAACTGAAGAAACTGGTTGTAAAGGAATATGTACAATATTATACTGTGTGACTCCATTTTAAGAAACCAGGGTAAGTATCCATTGTTGGAAAGGTATATTCTGCAATGTTAACAGTCTTTATCCTCTCTGGTGAATTTCTGTTTTCAGTTTTTGCTTGACTGACTTTGAAGTAAGGGGAAAAGTAATCTACTTTGAAACATTTCAATAGAATAATTTAACTCAGTCATATTTATTAATTATCTATTGTGTGCAAATCATACAGAAAAGTATATGACCTAGGTCCCTTGCTCCATTCACCATTTAACCCCGAGTCTGTGTCACATACTGGGAACATAGAGATGAATAATAAGCAGTTTTTGGCTCATTTATACCTCAAAAAGATTAGACCCCCGTGAGGAAGATGGCTTAAAAAAACAGGTAGTTACATTAAATATGATAGATGCTATTATAAAGAAAAACACAGAGGACTTTGGGAACACAGAGGCAGAGCTTAAAGTGTAAGAAATTGTGTTACTGGAAGTTCTCCTTGGTTTCTAGGAACTGATCTTATTTTCATCTTGTTCTACAGGCTGTGTTGTCCCCCAAACTCTGATAAGAAGCTTCTTGGCAAGCCCTTTGTCCTGAGACAAGCTGTGCCTGTGGATCTGTTCCCCCACACCCTGCACTGTGAGCTGGTGTTCCTCTTCACTCGATAAGCAGCCTCCTGCAAGATGGTGGGCTCTTCATTAAGGCTGAAATCTCATTAACTTCCAGGTTTGGCATACTGTTACATTGCAGACCCTGAGAGGGTTCCTGGGGTAAACTATATTTGGATCATGAGTAGGAAGAATATAGTAAATTTTCCTACATGAGCCAGATGTATTACCTTCATTTTCAGCTTCCCTTGTTTTCATGTGTGTTTGTTTGCTGTGACCACTCCTTGGCCCTGGATCTGGACTGTTCCTTTTGTTGTCAGCCTGTCCTGGCTACCTTGGTCTGAAACTGCCTGTGGTGTGGCGACAACGGAGTTTTTCTTAGCATCTCATAATAATGTCACATCGTCTCAGGTCTCTGTATTTGCCCAGAGATTTTATTAGATATGTTCTGTGTTCTTGAGTTACCAAGGATTATGACTAGAATCAAGTCTAGCATTTTTCAAAAAGCAGAGTAAGCTACAAAGTGATTGCAGGGTGACTGCATGAACTTCAGTCCTTTGGGTTTTCTAGGCTTTGAGGCTTCTAGAATACCCTTTTTAAAATGTGCTTACTCTTAGGAGCAATAGCACCAATTAGTCGCACCTGTGGAGGGAGAACTGGTCTAATAGGGACCCCAAGGGAAAGGAGATCTTCAGAGAAGAGACTGACTACCTACAATTGTGCTTCGTAGTGTAGAGACAGAAAGCTCTAGAATCCCCTTAATGATCTAGTATATGCTATAATAAACTGGATATTTAAAATGACATTCTCTGGTGCCTGATTTCTTTATTAAATTCTGGAGTTGTTCTTGGGCACTTGCCCAACAATTTAGATTTTTTTGCAGCCCTAGGAAGTGTAAGTTAGCAAACATTGTTTGATTTACAAAATGATATCAGGCCAATCACTGTTTTTAATTTTTATCAATCCTAAATACTTCTGGAAAAGCCTCCTTCTCAGGAAAAAAAGGCAATTAAATTGATATAAATATCAATTTACATATACAAGAAAAATAATTAAAATGATAAGGAATGTTGATATATGATAGTTATATGTTTTAGTTCCATTTCTCTATATTTTGTTTTATGTAATTGAGTTATATTATTTTATAATTTAAAAATATTTAAATGTAAAGCGACTTATTTTTGTATCCTTTCTTCTCCATATCTATAAATGGCAATCCCATCTATTAGTTATCTAAGTCAGACCCATCTTTCTCATTCCTGTATTCAATTGCCTCTACGGTATATTCCACCTGGCTATATTTTAGGTCCTCCAAACTCAACATATCTCATGTTGAATGTTTCACATCATTCCCAACCTGGAAGAATATACCAATCTACTCAGTCACTCAAGTCCGAAGTCTTGGAATTCTGAGTCCTTTTTCTCTACCTCCTGCCCAACATCCAGTGTATCACCGAGTCTCCATCCTGCAGGTTACCATCATCTCTCACCAGATTGTTACTGTCAGGGCCATTTTTCCAACTGCTGCTGCTTTCTCCACTCTTGCTCCCATCCATTTCATCCTCTATGACCAGAGTGAGTTTCCTAAAATGCCCATCTCATTGTGTTTCTCCAATGCTAAAAATCTGTCATTGGCATTTTGTTGCTTTTTAAATAAAGTCTCAGCCCTAGCCAGATTTTCTCAGTGGTTAGAGTATCAGTCTGTAGAATGAAGGGTTGTGGGATCCATTCCCAGTAAAAGTTATGTGCTTTGGTTGCAGGTTTGGTCCCTGGCCCCGGTTGGGATGCATGCAGGAAGCAACTAATTGATGTGTCTCTCTCATATTGATGTCTCTCTATCTCTGTCCCTATCTCTAGCCACTTTCCCTTCTCCCATCCTCCCCCCTCCCTTCCACTCTCTCTAAAAATCAATAGGAAAAATATTTTTGATGCAGCCTCAAATCCCCTTCATAATCTGGGCAGCCTCATTTCTATACACATTGAATTTCTTTCCCTGAAAAAGACAACTTTTGCATTCTGGTTCTTTTCACATTCTATTTCCTCAACCTGGAATATGCTTTTCCTTACATCTTCTGACTAATTCTAGTCATTTTTCTGTTTTTAATGTAGATATTCACCAAGGGATATCAACTGAATAAATGTAGGATTGACTGTAGATAACCAGCTTCCTGATTCTGTTAGTCATACTTTGTACATCAGATGGTTTTAGAATAATGCTCCTGTCATTTTTTGTGGCTGTCAACAGAGTCATTTTTTAAATTGATTTAAGAGAGGAAGGGAGAGGGAAAGAGAGACAGAAGCATCAATGACGAGAGAGCTGTCTTTTACATGGTCCCTACTGGGGATGGTGTCCCCAACCGGGGCATGTGCCCTGACCAGAATTGAACCTAGGACCCTTTAGTCCGCAGGCCAACGCTCCATCCACTGAGCTAAACCAGCCAGGGTAACTGTCATTTTTATGTGTGTATTTCTATATGAATTGTTAAACTCTTAGCTAATTGATACAGGCAAGCCTTCTAAATATTCCTTGTTTTTCTCTGTTTTTTAAAATGAAACAACACATTTACAAATCAATATAAAATCCAGCGTTAAACTACTCATTTAGGCTTCAAAAAGTTCATGTTGAATTATAATGTTCAACACCTAAAACTTATAATGGTATAAACCAATGTTATGTCAGTTAAAAACATAGCAAGTGCCCAGATGGCATTTCTCAGTGGTTGAGCATCAACTTATGAGCCAGAAGGTCATGGTTTGATTCCCTGTCAGGGCATATGCCCAGGTTGCGAGTTCAATCCCCCATGTAGGGCATGCAGGAGGCAGCTGATCAATTATTCTCTCTCATCATTGATGTTTCTATATCTCTCTCCTCTCCCTTCTCTGAAATAAAAAATATCCTACCTAGAAGGAATGGACCAAGATGGCGGCATAGGTAAACGCCTAATTGCAGCCTCACTCAACAATTTCAAAAAATACAACTAAAATATAAAGTGCACATTATCCAGAAATACAGGAAAGTTGACTGCTAGTCCTGCCCTAGCGGGAAGGAGGCAAAAGCTCAGGACTGTGTTGAGCCCCAGTTCTGACTGCACTGAACCCCAGTTCTGGGTGAGACCCTCGGGCCCCAGCCTCATACAGAGGGAATCTGAGCTGTAAGGTGGAGGCTCAGGGAAGCTGTGAAAGGCAGAGCTCCCAAGTCGCACACATTTCGCACAGAGGACAGAGTGTTGATTGGGCTGCTGGATTGCCCTATCGGAAAGGAGACATAAGCTCCGGATTGCTCTTAACCCCACTTCCAACTGCACTGAACCCCAGTTGCAGGCTCGTTGGGGAAGAGACTAGACTGTCTGGTAGTGGGCGAAACTCTAGGGCACCTTTCTCTCAGAGGTGCTTGCAGCAAATACCAAAGGACACTGAGGTACACTGAGACTCAGGAACCTCAGAGGGCGGGGCTAACTGGAAGCCAAGGCTGTAGGCTCCACCCTGAAACTCTGCCCCATCCAAGCTGAACACAGAGGCTTTTGCAGGTTTCCAAGTCTAGTGGAATACGGCTGTCTCCTGGCATAGACACAGCTGATCCTCCCAACCTACCAACTCAGGGAAGCAGCAAAAATGCCGAGACAAGGAAACAGATCACAAACGAAAGAAATGGAAGACAAAAAACGATGATATAGAGTTCAAAACCATGCTTATAAGGTTGTTCAAGAATCTCCTAGAAAAGGCTGATAAAATAAATGAGACCTATGAGGATATGAAAAGGGATCAACTAGAAATAATAAAGAATCAACAAGAAATAATAAAGGATCAACTAGAAATAAAGAATACATTCTCTGAAATAAAAAATATAGAGTCCTAAAAACAGAATGAAAGATTGCAAGAATCAAGTCAAAGATTTGGAACACAAAGAGTCAGAGGACACTCCTCCGCAGAAGCAAGAAGACAAGAGAATCCAGAAAGTTACAGATAGTGTAAGAAACCTCTGGGACAACTTCAAGCGAACCAACATCAGAATTATGGGCGTCCCAGAAGATGACAGAGAGCAAGATACCAAAAACATATTGAAAGAAATAGTGACAGAAAACTTACCCCACCTAGTGAATGAAATAGACTTACAAGTCCAGGAAGCACATAGAACCCCAAACAAAAGGAATCCAAAGAGGACCACACCAAGACACAGCATAATTAAAATTCCAAGAGCAAACGACAGAGAATATTAAAAGCAGCAAGACAAAAGCAGGTAGTTACCTATAAAGGAGCACCCATATGATTATGAAGGGGGTTATTTAGGAAGAGGAAAAAAATAAAGATAAAAATGATGAACAACAAATACATAACTATCAACAAGTGAATCTAAAAACCAAGGGAAGTAAAAATCTGATGAACAATATTAACTGATGAATATAATAGAATCAGAGGTATGGAAGGGGAGTGGACTGATGATTCTCGAGGAAATAGGGAGTGGGGAGGGGCAGGAAGAGACTGAACATAAACTGCACCTATGGATGAGGACAATAGGGGATGGGGAAAGGGCAGAGGGTGGGGTGGAAACTTGGTGGAGGGGAGCAAGGGAGGAGGAAAAATGAGGAACATTTGTAACAATATGAACAATAAAGATTTATTTTTAAAAATCCTACCTAATAAAAGAATAATATGCAAATTAACCATTACTCCACTACACCCACCAGCCAATCAGAGTGAGTATGCAAATGAACCCAACCAAGATTGTTACAGCCACAGAGAGCAGGAGGGAAGCTTGGATTTCCCAGGCAATGGAGGAAGCCAAGCTTTTCACCTGCCCTTGCTGGCCTAAGCCTCCACTCAAGGCTACAAAGTTTCAATTATACAAGGTAAGCAAATCCAAACAGAAATGGCGGCAGCCACAGAGCTGGAAAGAGCAGAAGGCTAGAGTTGCCCCTGGCAATGGAGGAAGCAAAGCTTTCCTCATACCCTGGCTGGCCCAGGCCTCCACTCCAGACTACAAAGTTTCAGTTATAGAAGATACATAAATTTCAACAGAAATGGCTGGGAGCGAGCAGGAGGCTTAGGTCTGCTCCAGGCTACAAAGTTTCAATTGTAGAAGGTGAATAAATTCCAGATACCAGGGCCTCTGCTTGGGTCGCCAGGCTGTGTGGCTGGCCTGCAAACCACCATAGGCCTTTCGCTCAGGCCACCCCATGCCCCAAGGGAACTCCCACCCTGATCCGGGACAACCTTCAAGGCAAACCATCTGGCCTCCACCCATGCACCAGGCTTCTATCCTATCAATTAAAAGAATAATATACAGATTGACCATAACTCCAACACACAAGATGACTGCCCCCATGTGGTCAAAGATCCTGCCCCCATGTGGACACAAGATGGCTACCACAAGATAGCCAGCAGGGGAGGGCAGATGGGAGGCACCAGGATTGCAAGGGAGGGCAGTTGAGAGGAACCAGGCCTGTAAGGGAGGGCAGTTGGAGACAATCAACCCTGCAGGGGAGAGCAGTTAGGGGTGACCAGTCCTGAAGGGGAGGGCAGTTAGGGGCAAACAGGCTGGCAGTGGAACAGTTAGGCATCAATCAGGCTGGCAGCAGAGGGATTAGTGGGTGATCAGTCTGGCAGGCAGATTCGAGTAGGGGTAATCATGAAGCAGGCAGGCGAGCAGTTGAGAGCCAGTAGTCCTGGATTGTGAGAGGGATGTCCAACTGCCCGTTTAGGCCCAATCCCACTGGGATCCACCACCCCAACCCCTGTGAACAAATTTTGTGCACTGGGCCTCTAGTTTATTTATAAAAAGAATATGCTATGGGCAGTGTGCTCAGTAGGTTGAATGTCATACCATGCAATGAGAGGTCACTTAGTTGTATTCTGGGTCAGGGTATATTCCTGGGTTTCAGGCTGCATCCCAAGTAGGGGTTGTATAGGAGATACCTGATCAATGGTTCTGTCTCATTGATGTTTTTTTTCTCTCTCTCTAAAATAAATAAAAAATATTTTTAAAAAGTAGAAAGCAATCCTATATACTAGAGAGGGAATATGCAAGTTGACCATCACACCATCACAAATGTGGCAGCAACTAGTCCCTTCATCCCTGCTACAGACCGCCAGTCCTTTCAGCCCCCCCAGCGGGGGTGGCGCAAGGGCAGCAGGTACAGAAAATGGGTTGCCTCAAAAGTTGGTTTAGCTTCTTAGGACAAAAAGCATTTAAAATCTTTGAAAAGGGAATTCTAATATTTATAAAAGTTTAGACTAGACAATTCAAGGTTATTTCCACTACAACCTTCTATAATTTTGTGATATTAACATTCTGAATTCACATAGTACCAGCTGTATTGTAAGCAGATATTATTTAAAGGAATGACTATTATTATTAAAACAACTCATAAAACCACACTTTTTATGCAAGGACATTCTGTGTGATTTCCTAATTGTTGGAGTTAATGCCCCTAAACTGTCAATCAGGCATCCCCTGAGGGGTCCCAGATTGGAGAGGGTGCAGGCTGGGCTGAGGGATACTCTCCCACCCCTGTGCACGAATTTCATGCACTGGCCTTTTAGTTTATCATAAAAAGGAAAATCTCACTTGAGACTAGTTTTAATATTACATGGCAAAAGGCCTATGGTCTTTGTTTCCAGTTTTGAAACAGAAATTCTTCCTGTTTTCATTTTGCTTCATTCATTTTTATTATGAAAACTTTCAAACATACAAAAAAGTTTAAGGTATAGTACAATGAACACCAGTTTATCCACCCACAAGATTCAACAGATTTTAACATTTTACTATATTTGCTTTATCTGTGTGTGTATCTGTTCATTGATAAACCATTTGAAAGTAAGTTCTAGATATAACACTTCACCTTTAAATACGTAACATAATTCCACAAGCTCAGCTTAAAAAACATAACAGTACTTCACGAATATTATGTAATATTTAGTCCAATGCTTCCTTAAGTGTGGTCTGCAGACTGCTTGATGACTCACAGAAAGATAAGAAGCTTGCACCAGAGTGTGCATCAGTGAGTCATATTCTTCATTTTGTTACCACAAAAATGTCAGCCAAATTAAATGATGTGCCTAGTTCATTTACATCAATGGGCTGACTGAGTAGTACGGATTTCCCCAGCTGTCCCCTAAATGTTTTTTTTTTGGCTTTTGTTTCTAGTTCACATTATATTTAGACTAGAGACCCGGTGCACGAAATTTGTGCGGGGTGGGGGGTGTCCTTTCAACCCAGCCTGAACAGTCTCTAATCCGGGACCCCTCTGGGGATGTCTGACTGCCGGTTTAAGCCTAATCCCCTGATCCCTAGAATCGGGCCTAAACTGGCAGTCAGACATCCATCTCACAATCCAGGACTACTGGCTCCTAACTGCTTACCTGCCTGCCTGCCTGATCGCTCCTAACTGCCCTTGCTGCTGGCTTGGTCACCCCCAACTACCCCCCCCCACATCGGCATATTCACTCCCAACTGCCCCCCAACCTGGTCTCCCCTTAGTGTCACCCCTCCTGGCCTGGTTGCCCCCAACTGCCCCCCACCAGCCTGGTCACCCCTTATTGTCGCCCCTGCTGGTGTAGTCACTCCCAATTGCTCCCCCTTCCAGCCTGGTTGCCCCTCACTGCCCCCCCTCTGCAGGCCTGGTTGCCCCTCACTGTCGCCCCATGGAACCTGCCACTCATTTGTTTGCTCATCCCTCAGTAACTCCCCTGCTGGCCTGGTTGCCCCTTGCAGCCCACTGCTCAGTCATTTGGTTACCCCTCACTGCCCCCCCTCCACCGGCTTGGTTTCCCCCAACTGTCTCCCCCCCCCGCATGCCTGGTCACCCCATGCAGCCTGATGTTTGGTCATTTGGTTGCCCCTCACTAAACCCCCTGCCAGCCTGGTTGTCCCACACAGCCTATTCAGTCGTCCATTTGGTTGTTTCAGATGCAATGCTTGCTTAGCCATATATATATATATATTAGTTAATAAATGAGACTAAAGAGATACTATATATATATATATATATATATATATATATATATATATATGGTATTTAATTTTATTTATTTATTTTTATTTTTGCCTTATTTTCTGCTACCTTATTTTCCAAATTACTGATTCCTTCCTGTGCTTCATTTAACCTACTGTTTATTCCTTCTACACTGTATTCTTTTTTAAAATTTATTAAGGTATTATATGTGTACATAACTTACCATTGCCCCCCCTCCCATACATGCCCTCCCTCCCCAGAGTTTTGTGTCCTTTGGTTGTACTGATATGCATACATACCAGTCCTTCGGTTGATCTCTTGTCTCCCCCAGAACTCCCTACTCCCCCACCCCCGCTGTCATTTGACAATCTGCTTGTTGTTTTTCTGTCTCTATATCTATCTTTCTGTTCATTAGTTTATAATCTTTAATATCCATAAATGAGTGAAGTCATGTGGTGTTTCTCTTTCATTGACTGGCTTATTTCACTCAGCATGATGCTCTCCAATTCCATCCAGGTTACTGCAAATGATGAGAATTCCTTCCTTTTTATGGCAGCATAGTATTCCATTGTGTAGATGTACCATAGTTTTCTGATCCATTCATCTGCTGACGGGCACCTAGACTGTTTCCAAATACTATTGTAAATTGTGCCTCTATGAACATAACACTGAAAAAAGAGATAGAAGAAGATGTAAACAGATGGAAGAACATACCATGTTCATGGATTGGTAGAATCAACATCATCAAAATGGCCATACTACCCAAAGCAATTTATAAGTTCAATGCACTCCCTATTAAAATATCAACGGCATACTTCACAGAACTACAAAGAACTCTCCAAAAGTTCATTTGGAACAATGAAAGACCCCGAATAGCCTCAGCAATCTTGAGAAAGAAGAGTAAAGTAGGAGGGATCTCAATACCAGATTTCAAGCTGTATTACAAAGCCACTGTTCTCAAAACAGCCTGGTACTGGCACAAGAACAGACATATAGATCAATGGAATAGATTAGAGAATCCAGATATCAACCCAAATCAATATGCTCAATTAATATTTGACAAAGGAGGCACGAGCATACAATGGAGTCAAGACAGTCTCTTCAATAAATGGTGTTGGGAAAATTGGACAGATACATGCAAAAGAATGAAACTAGATCACCAACTTACACCATATATAAAAATAAACTCAAAATGGATACATGACTTAAACATATGACGGGAAACCATAAAAATACTAGAGACATCCACAGGTATCAATATCTCAGACATGTGCCTCAAGAACTTCTTCACTGATATTAACCCTAGGGCAATGGAAGCTAAAGAGAAAATAAACAAATGGGACTACATCAAAATAAAAAGCTTTTTTACAGCAAAAGAAACCACCAACAAAACAACAAGAAATCCTATGGTATGGGAGAACATATTTGCAAATGATATCACTAATAAAGGTTTAATCTCCAGCATCTACAGACAGCTTATACAACTCAATAAAAGGAAAATAAATGAGCCAATAAAAAATGGGAAATGGGGGACCGGAACCAAGATGGCCTCCTAGGCAGTCTCCTAAGCTGCCGCCTCATCAACAATTTAATTAAAAAAACAACTAAAATAAAAAAGGACTTCACCAAAACCTGAGGAAAGCTGGCGGAGTGGAATAGCTACAACTAGAAAGAAAGAGAGAGGCTCACGGATCGGACTGGGAGCTGAAAAGAGCTGAGGTAGGGAGATGCTTGCGCACGCGCACGGAGAGGAAGTGCGGCAGCCGAATGCCTGCCTGGCGGGAGGGGAGGAATTCCCTGATTGCACGGAACCCTTTCTAACTGTTCTGAACCCAACCCCGGCTGAAATTCAGTGGTCCCAGGCTCATACGGGTGGAGTCTGGACTGTAGAGAAAGGCACCCAGAGACTCAGAGACTGGGAGACCAGGGACTGGGAGCCGCAGCCTGCAGAGTCTACAGTCGCACTCGTGCGAATGAGAATGCGCTGAGGTCTGACCGCTGCCTCTCCGTAGCGGAAGGAGTCAGAAGCTCCAGGTCTGACCACGGAGGCTGCCGCTGCCTCTCTGTACAAGGTGGCGGCCTCTCTGTAGAGGAAGGAGTCAGAAGCTCCAGACTACAGAGACCAGCCCAAGTCCCGGCGAGCCCCTGGGGCACCCACGCTCTTGGGACAGTCAGGCGGAAACTCAGGGAAGCCACGGAAGGCAGAGGTCAGGCGGAAACTCAGGCGAGTGCACAAGGGCAGGGCAGAAGCCAAGACTTGTCAATTCAGCCCTGAGACTCCGCCCCATCCAAGCTGAGCAGAGGCTTCTGCAGTTTTTCAAGTCTGATCCTATAAGACTGTCTCCAATACAGAATTTATCCCAGTGTAGACACAGCTGATACCCACATCCAATTGGCCTGAAGGTCAATTCACAACAATAAAGACTTAGCTACAACAAGGCTGTGCATGCAGTCCACAAAGGGGATCACCAAGAGTGTCTACCTCAGGTAACTGAGGAGGCTGACCCACTGGGCCATATAGGACACCAAACACACAAAGCCATCCTACCAACTCTAAAAAATAGTAATAATGCCGAGACAAGGAAATAGATCTCAAACAAAAGAGATGGAGGATATAGAGTTCAGAACTACGGTTCTAAGGTTATGCAAGAATATCCTAGAAAAGGTTGATAAACTTCATGAGACCCAACTAAAAAGTATACATAAACTGACTAAATTGGAAAATATTATGCAGAGATCCAACAGCAGAATGGAGGAACACAAGAATCAGGTCAAAGAGCCAAAAGACACTCCTTTGGAGAAGGAAGAAGAAAAGAGGATCCAGAAAGTTGAAGATAGTGTAAGGAGACTCTGGGACAACTTCAAGCGCACCAACACCAGAATTATGGGGGTGCCAGAAGAAGCGGGAGTGCAAAATACTGAAAACATATTTGAAGAAATAATATCAGAAAACTTCCCTCACCTGGTGAAAGAAATAGACTTACAAGTACAGGAAGCCTACAGAACCCCAAACAAGAGGAATCCAAAGAAAAATACTGTGAGACACATGATCATCTATATGCCAAGGGTAAAAGACAAAAAGAAGATCTTACAAGCAGCAAGAGAAAAGCAGTTGGTTACCTATAAGGGAGCACCCATACGACTATCAGCTGATTTCTCAACAGAAACCATGCAGGCCAGAAGATGTGGCAAGAAATATTCAAAGTGATGAATAGCGAGAACCTACAACCAAGATTACTGTATCCAGCAAAGTTATCATTCAGAATTGAAGGGCAGATAAAGAGCTTCACAGATAAGAAAAAGCTAAAGGAATTCATCACCACCAAACCAGTATTATATGAAATGCTGAAAAGTATTACTTAAGAAGAGGAAGAATATAAAGAGAATTAAAAATCTGAGGAATAGAATAAACTGGTGAATATAATAGAATTAGGGGCAAAGAAAGGGAGTGGATAGATAATTATCAGGGTGAAAGGGGTGTGGGGTGCAGAAAGAGACTGGATTAAAATTGTATAACCTATGGATGAGGACAATAGTGGGGGGAGGGGGTAAGGGCAGAGGGTGGGGTGGGAATCAGGTGGAAGGGAGCTATGGGGGAGAAAAAGGAGAAACAATTGTAATAATCTGAGCAATAAAGATTTATTTAAAAAAATAAACATATTCTAAAAACTCAAAAAAAAAAAAAAAAGGGAAATGGACCCAAATAGAATCCTCTCAAAAGAAGACAGAAGGAAGGCCAAGAAGCACATGAAAACATGCTCAAAGTCACTAATTATCTGAGAGATGCAAATCAAAACAACAATGCGGTACCATCTCACAACTGTCAGAATAGCCAACATCAACAAAACAACAAACGACAAATGTTGGCAAGGTTGCGGAGAAAAAGGAACCCTCATGCACTGCTGGTGGGAATGCAGACTGGTGCAACCACTGTGGAGAACAGTATGGAGCTTCCTCAAAAAACTGAAAATGGAACTCCCATTTGACCCAGTAATCCCCCTACTAGGAATATAGCCCAAGAAACTAAAAACACCAATCAGAAAGGATATATGCACCCCTATGTTCATAGCAGCACAATTTACAATAGCTAGGATTTGGAATCAGCCTAGGTGCCCGTCAGCAGATGACTGGATCAGAAAACCATGTATATCTACACAATGGAATACTATGCTGCCATAAAAAAGAAGGAATTCTCATCATTTGCAGCAACCTGGATGGAATTGGAGAACATCATGCTGAGTGAAATAAGCCAGTCAATGAAAGAGAAACACCACATGACCTCATTTATGGATAATAAAGAACATTATAAACTAATGAACAGAAAGATAGATATAGTGACAGTAAAGCAACAAGCAGACTGCCAAATGACAGTGGGAAGGGTAGGGTGATCTGGGGGTGATAAGAGATCAACTGAAGGACTGGTATGCATGCATATAAGTACAACCAGTGGACACAAAACTCTGGGGAGGGAGGGCATGTATGGAAGGTGGGAGGGTAATAGTAAGCTATGTACACATATAATACCTTAATAAAAAATGGTGGGGGAAAAATAAAATATGAACTGAACACACACACAAAATAAAAAATAAATAGAGTTTGTACAGCAGTATATCAATTTATATTGGGAATATTGTATAATCAAGTAATTTAAGGCACTAAAACTGTCTTTTTATATCTAATGTATTGGGATAACTTTGGTTAACTAAAATACATCATCTGTATATTGCACTGTGTGTTTATCACCCCAAGTCAAGTCTCCTTTCCTCACCAGTAAAACTGCCTTAAGGTATTTGTTTTACTCTCTTAAAAATTTTAGGATATCATGTAAAAACGATATTGAAGCCCAAATTTGAAAGTAGGTCATTTTTACGTGGATATTTTGTTTTGTTGGGGAATTGTTCATCCAAAATGTTAATAATGACGTTCTGGTGGTTCTGAATTGTCCCCATTTGTTAAATTTTAATTTATAAATTAGAGCATGTCTTTTATATATATATATAAAAAAAATAGTGCTTACCTCATTTGATTGTTGTGATGCATTCAGGGAAACAATATATGTAAAACACTTTGCAAATTGCCTGGTACATAGTTGGCATGCATTATGCGAGAGTTATTTTTTAAATATATTTTTATTGATTTCAGAGATGAAAGGAGAGAGATAGAAGGCATGCCCCACACTAGGGATCAAGCCTGCTACCTGGGCTTGTTCCCTGTCCAGGAATCGAACCATGACCTCCTGGTTCACAGGTTGAGGCTCAACCACTGAGCCACACCCAGCCAGCCAGCTGAGAGAGTTATTCTTAATAATCTGATTATTTGTTGGAGGAGTAAATGGATGCCATAGTCTGCTTTCCCTTCCTTCTGTTGAGATTATCAAGCAAAAAGAATCTATTCAAGTCAGTTTCTGTATGATTTCAATACTTAATTTCAGGTAAACAAAACCAAATACACATTGTAGAGTCCCTTCCCTGTTGGTGTGGGTGTTTCTCAGTATTTATGTTATAGTCAAATGTTGCAGCTTCTAGTAAAAAGTTTAAGTACAGTTTGAAGAAAAATGAAGCATAGAAAACAGATAAGGTCAAACCTCTCATTTTATCTATCACCCTCATAATACTGGCTGTTAAAACAGCTTGCTTGTCACATCCAATCCCTTTGTACTACTGTGAGGAGTGCTAATATAAGACATGTAAAATAACTGTAATGAGGTGTCATGAATTAAGGGCGTTGATACAGAAGTGATGGAGTTCCATTCTGAGTAGCATAGCTCAAGATCATAAATTGACCATAACACCTATTTATTTTTTCCATCTCCTAAAAGGAAGCTTGTTTCTAGGGATGGATTTTTATAAAGCTAAACATATAAGTGTTTCATGGGATCTTGGATTAGATCCTGGTCAGAAAAGGGACACTAATGGAAAAAACTAGTATAACCTGAAAAAAGTCTGTAATTTAGTAAATAGTATTGTATTAATATTAACTAGTGGCCCAGTGTATTAAATTTGTACATGGGCGGGGGGTCCCTCAGCCTGGCCTGCACCCTTTCCAACCTGAGACCCCTCGGGGGATGTCCAACTGCTGGATTGGACCTAAACCAGCAGTTGGACATCCTTCTTGCTGGCTCCTAACTGCTCATCTACCTGCCGGCCTTAGTACCTACCCCTAACCGCAACCCCATTGGCCTCGCCCCCAACTGCCCCCCCCATGCCAGCCTGATTGCCTCAAACTTCCCTCCCCCATGTCGGCCTGATTGCCCCCAAGTACCCCCCTGCAAGCCAGCTTGCCCCCAATTGCCCTCCCTGCTGGCATGGTTGCCCCCAACTGCCCTCCGCCTGCCAGCCTTATCGCCCTTAACAGCCTCTGCATCGGCCCCACCACCATGGCTTTGTCTGGAAGAAGGTCCCAAAGGTCTCCTGGTCTAATTAGCATATTACTCTTTTATTAGTATAGATGTCATAGTTTTTTATCAACATACCAAAGTTGTGTGTGGTATTAATATTAGGGGAAGCTGGATGATGGATATATGGGAACTCTCTGCTATATTTACAACTCTTTTGTAAATCTAAAATTCTTTAAAAATCTAAAGTAAAAAAACACACTAAATATACTGATTGAAAGCTAATTCTAGAGAAATCAAGGCTGGGTAAGTGTCGAGACCAGGGCTCTAGGGAGAGAACAGTGCTCACCCACATGCCCAGATGTAAGCACTATCCTGACAAGGTGGCAAGGGGAAGGGAGTATCATGTGGCAATTCTTTAACAATAAAGAATTTTTGGCAGCCTATAAAATAATTCCCTTCTATTTGTATAAGCTAGCCTGCTTGAAAACACAGCAGCCTGATTTAAAAGAGGTTGAAATAGATGTTTTCCTAGCTGCAATCTTAGAGTTTGGTCAGCGAGGTGTTTGGAAGGAATTTCTCATAGTACTACTAAATCTGAAATGGTAACTGCGCTAAATGTGAGAAGGCGTGAGAAGAGGAAGGCTATTTTAAAGTTCTAGCCCCCTTGGCATTCAGGTCTTCTCTATTCAATGAATATAATGACCTGCAGAGGTAACTTGTGTCATTTAAATGGAAGGTGTCTCAATTACCTAGTATGACTAGCATGACAATTTTTAAAAATATGTGATTATAAAAGGTGTTGGCGGTATGATGGGATGTAAATAAGGACTCTGGTGTGCTTCATTCTCTTAAGTTCTTTAGGGATGAACTCTTCTATTTATGTTTTTCATAACTGTGCTCAGCATGTGTACCTATTTCCTTTTTTCCCCCCCACTTAACATTATTTCACTTTCTGGTTCCTGCCCACACAGTGCACATAATTGACATGTTTAATGGTGGTGGGTGTGACATTCCATTGTATGGAGTAGCATGATAGTTCTTAAGACTGGGTTTATTTTGGGGGGGAGGGCGGCGGGAAGGGGATTATTTTTTTTTTTTCTGAGCAGATATAAAAGGCCTGCTGTCTCTTAGCACCAGAGATCTATTTTAGTTTCTGGAAGTGGCAGCTAGCATGAGTGTGGAATTGTGTGGGATTCCTTGAGTCATCATCACACAGCACAGTTTGAGTGCTTTGTTAACAAGGCTCTGCCCAGCACCCGAGAGCAGAACCTCCTAGGTTCTTCATGGCACTTCATGGGCACTTCTGTCTTCTTGAAGATGGTCCACTTCATGGGCACTTACCAGGCACTTCGTAGGCACAGGCATGGAGAATCTATAAGCTTCCTGACTCCTGTGACTCTCAATTGATACTATTTCTGTGCCAACAGCAGGAACTTCCCACTGCTTTCTTTCAAAGAACTTCACCTGTCTTGCCCACAGAGATTGATGTGAAAGGAGGGCTAGGGGAATGGGGCATTGTGATTATAGCTAAAGGAATATAGCTAAGGCACAGGTCAAGAGGTCCATGGCTGCAGTTCTTTTGGGTGCACCTGTGAAAATGAAGTGGGATGAGGGGATGATTTCAAGGCCTGGAAAGCTGGATAGTAGCTCTCCTTCTCTATACCTCCTTCTGTCAAAAACCCAAATTTCGGCCATCAGTAAAGATTTACCAAGGTGATGTCAGGAAAGTACTCAGAGCAGGAGAGGCCTGTGGGCCCCTGGTCAGCATTTCTGCCTCAACCCTCCTGCTGTCCCCAGAGGCAGGTGGCAGGCATGGGTGCCTGCATTTCATTGGAGGGGTTCCTGGACATTTGAGGGGAAAGGACAGCAGAAAATGCTCTTCTTTTTCACCCAAGACACAGAGTGGTTAGAGTCAGGAGTTTGGATCCTCCTGTCTTGGGGAAAGAGTGGGTAACTCTAGATATGTGGGTGGTTTTCTGCAGACCATTCCCCTTCTCAAGGACCACTGATTTTCCTCTCATTTCTGTTTTGGGGGGCTGGGCAGCTTTGGGGCTTTGAGGACTCAAAAGAAGAGAGGCCTGGAATGGCCTGTAGCTGGCTGCACTGACGGCAGGCCCCTCCTTTTTTTTTTTTTTTTTTGCATCCCCTCTCGTGCTGCTAGGGCTGCACACCCAGCTGGCTCAGTTTTGCTTTCTGTCTCTCTCTGTATAGCTTCCAAGGCAGGGAGCAGGCCCCACTAATGGCTGCAGGCAGTCTGTCCTGTATGCCAGTGAGGGTTCTTATGCCCACCAGTCCCACTGTTGTTGGAGAATGCACCTGAGAACGATCAGCTAGCACTCTGAGGGAGAAAAGTTTAACTTTTATTTTGCAGATCTGCTAGTCCAGGGCAATTCTGGATCCAGAGCCTGAACTTAACTTGTGGGGAGGCTCTGACCTATATAGCTCCTTCTGTGGAGGATGCCTGAGGGTCCCCGCAACTCCACCCAAGTCAGTCTTGGTGGGGCCTCGGGGGCATGTTCCATAGCACTACCCAAGTCAGTCAGAGTGGGGAAGTAAGACTACAGTTTTAACCAGATACTGAACTAGGTTGCAAGACACCCCATTTTCCTTTTCATTCCCCCCTCTTGTTCCACAAGCTATTCTTAGCCTTGGGGATTACAAAAGACTCAGGAATTTGGGATAGGGTCAGCGATCACTTTAGCTACTTCCTGCTGAAGGGGTGGGGAGCGCAATAAAAAAGAAGGTTCAGTATCCCAAGTCTTCCACATATTCCCCAAAGGGGTCGTTGGAGTAGCAAGAGCAGAGAACTTCTCCTGGTACCAGTCTGGGGTTCCGGCGA
This sequence comes from Vespertilio murinus, assembly GCA_963924515.1. NCBI lineage: Eukaryota > Metazoa > Chordata > Mammalia > Chiroptera > Vespertilionidae > Vespertilio > Vespertilio murinus. The sequence goes on from OZ004710.1 coordinate 40,732,401, forward strand.
CATTTGTATGAAGACAGATTCAGGTTGGTCAGCTGGATCTGCTGTCTTCTTGAAGATGGTCCACAGGGGGTGGTTCAGGTCAGAGGCTTCTTTCCACTCTGGATGCTGATTGTCCAGCTGGTGGGCTGCTTTTACTCAGGAGTGGTGGATTCAGGTATTCAGTCCTACAACATTGACAGCTTCATTCATCCTTTTACCCCCTTCTCGCTGGGCCCATTCTTCTTCTTGAGGGGTGTATTTTGGAGGTTCAGGCAATTCAGGAACCAGCATGATCCGCAATGGTGCCGTGTGCTCTTTAGCAGCTAGCTTTGTCGCTGTGTCTGTGCCACAATTCCCTTCTGACACTGAGTCTTTTCCTTTTTGTGTCCTCTACAATGAATGATTGCTACTTCCTAGGGCTCCCAGACTTCTAGTAACTTTAAGATCTCATTCTGATTTTTTATTCCTTTTCCTCCGGCTGTCAGGAGCCCCCTTTCCTTGTATATGGCCCCTTGGACATGCAGGGTAGTGAAGACATTGCACGAGTCAGTGTAGATGTTGGTGCACTTATCCTTACAGAGTTCTAAGGCTCTGACTAGGGCCCAAAGTTCTTCCCTCTGCACTGACCATCCTTCAGGCAGGGCCTATGCTTCTATTATCTCAAAGTTTGATACCACTGCATACCCAGCTCGTCTTTTTCCTTTATCTAGGAATCCACTGCTGTCTGGTAATAACACTAAGCTGTATTCTGTTAGATATGGCCGGTTGGAGTAAACCTCCTCTAGGACTTCTAGATAATCATGCTTAGGGGTTCCCTCTGAAATAGGTAAGAAATTAGCAGGATTAATAGTTCTTACAGCCTCTAATCTTATTCATGGATTTTCACATAAGAGCCCTTGGTATTGAGTCATCCAAGCATGAGTCAGCCAATGTTGCCTCTTGGCTTCCATTAGGGTGACAATAGCATGAGGCACTTAAACATTTAAGTTCTATTCCAGAGTGAACTTTTCTGCCCCTCCTTTAAAAATTATTTTATTTTTAAAAGTATTACACATAGTAGTACATATATCTCCCCCCCCATTGATCTTTCCCTAGCCTCCCCTACTCTCCCCCCCGGCCCCCGCCCCCCGCCCCGTCGCATGCCCTAATCCCATCCCCCAGTGTCTTGTGTCATTTGGTTGTGCTTATATGCATGCATACAAGTCCTTCGGTTGACCTTTTCCTCCCCCTCTCCAACACTCCCCAACCTTCCTGCTATAATTTAACAGTCTGTTCAATGCTTTACTGCCTCTGTATCTATCTTTTTGTTCATCAGGTTATAATGTTCTTTATTTTACATAAGTGAGATCATGTGGTATTTTTCTTTCATTGCCTGGCGTATTTCACTTAGCATAATGCTCTCCAATACCATCCATGCTATTGCAAATGGTAAGAATCCCTTCTTTTTTATAGCAGCATAGTATTCCAATGTGTAGATGTATCATCGTTTTCTAATCCTCTCACCTGCTAATGGGCATTTAGGCTGTTTGCTCATCTTAGCTATGGTGAATTGTGCTGCTATGAACATAGGGGTGCATATATACATTCTGATTAGTGTTTCTAGTATTTTTGGAATATATTTCTAGAAGTGGGATTACTGTGTCAAATGGGAGTTCCATTTTTAGTTTTTTGAGGAAACTCCATTCTGTTCTCCACAGTGGCTGCACCAGTCTGCATTCCCACCAGCAATGCAAGAAGGTTCCTTTTTCTCCGCATCCTTGCCAGCACTTGTCATTTATTGACTTGTTGATAATAGACATTCTGACAGGTGTGAGATGGTACTGCATTGTTGTTTTGATTTGCATCTCTCTGAAGATTAGTGACTTTGAGCAGGTTTTCATATGTCTCTTGGCCTTCCTTCTGTCTTCTTTTGAAAAGATTCTATTTAGGTCCGTTGCTCTTTTTTCTTTTATTGGATTATCTTCCTTTTGTTACATTGTATGAGTTTCCTGTAATTATTGGAGATTAATTCTTTATCACTGATAATATTTGCAAATATGTTCTCCCATACAGTGGGTTTTTGTTGTTTTGTTGATGGTTTCTTTTGCTGTGCCAAAGCTTTTTATTTTGATGTAGTCCCATTTGTTTCTCTTTAGTTTCCATTGCCCTAGGAGCAGTATTGGTGAATAAATTGCTTCAGCATATGTCTGAGATTCCTCTGCCTGTGGATTCCTCTAGTTTTCTGTTTAAGTGCTTTATCCATTTTGAGTTTATATTTGTGTAAGGTGTAAGTTGGTGGTCTAGTTTCATTTTTTGCATGTATCTGTCCAATTTTCCCAACACCATTTATTGAAGAGACTATCTTGACTCCATTATATGTTCATGCCTCCTTTGTCAAATATTAATTGAGCATAGTGGTTTGGGTTGATTTCTGGATTCTTTATTCTATTCCATTGGTCTATATGTCTGTTCTTGTGCCAGTACCAGGCTGTTTTGAGAACAGCGGCTTTGTAATACAGCTTCAAATCTGGTATTGAGATCCCTCCTAATTTGTTCTTCTTTCTCAATATTGCTGTGGCTATTTGGGGTCTTTTTTTTTTTATTCCAGATGAATTTTTGGAGAATTCTTTCTAGGTCTGTGAAATATGCCATTTGTATTTTAATAGGGAGTGCAGATTGCTTTGGGTAGTGCGGACATTTTAATGATGTTGATTCTACCAAACTGTGAACACAGTATGTTCTTCCATCTGTTTACATCTTCCTCTATTTCTTTTTTCAGTGTTGTGTAGTTTTCCGTATATAGGTCTTTTACCTCCTTAGTTAAGTTTATTCCTAGATATCTTAATTTCTTTGGTAAGATGGTAAATAGTATTGCTTTTTTAAGTCTCTCTTTCTGTAAGTTCACTATTGTGTATAGAAATGCAATAGATTTCTTGGCATTAATTTTGTATCCTGCTACATTTCTGAATTCATTTATTAAGTTTAATAGTTTTTTTTAGGGTTTTGGGTTTTTTTTTAATGTACAATATCATGTCATCTGTGAATAAGGACAGTTTTACTTCTTTTTCAATTTGGATGCCTTTTACTTCTTCTTCTTGTCTAATCACAATGGCGAGTACTTCCAGTACTATATTAAACAGGAGTGGTAAGAGTGGGCATCCCTGTCTTCTTCCTGTTCTTAGGGGAAATGGTTTTAGTTTTTGCCCTTTGAGTATGATCTTAGCTGTGGGTTTATCATATGTGGACTTTATTATGTTGAGGTATGATCCTTCTATTCCCACCTTGCTGAGAGTTTTTATCAAGAAAGGGTGTTGGATTTTGTCAAATGCTTTTTCTGCATCAATTGATATGACTGTAGTTTTTATCTCTCAATTTGTATATGTGATGTATCACATTTATTGATTTGCAGATATTTTACCATCATTGCATTCCTGGGATAAATTCTACTTCATCATGGTGTACGATCTTTCTGATGTACTGCTGAATCCGATTTGCTAGAATTTTGTTGAGGATTTTGGCATCTATGTTTATGAGGGATATTGGCCTGTAATTCTCTTTCATTTTGTTGTCTTTATCTGGTTTTGGTATTAGGGTGATGCTGGATTCATAGATTGAGCTTGGAAGTGTTCCTTCCTTTTGAATTTTTTGGAAAAGTCTGAGGAGGATAGGTTTTAGTTCTTTCTTGAATGTTTGGTAAAACTCTCCTGTGAAGCCGGCTGGCCCTGGGCTTTTGTTTGCTGGAAGCTTTTTGATGACTGCTTCAATTTCTTTCCTAGTTATTGGCCTACTGAGATGTTTAGATTCTTCCTGATTGAGTTTTGGAAGGTTATATTTTTCTAGGAATATGTCCAGTTTGTTGGAATAGAGTTGTTCGTAGTATTCTTTAACAATTCTTTATATTCTTGTGGGGTCTGTTGTTATTTCTCCTCTTTCATTTCTGATTTTGTTTATTTGGGTCCTCTCTCTTTGCTTCTTGGTAAGCCTGGATAAAGCTTCATCAATCTTGTTTATCCTTTCAGAGAACCAGCTCATGATTTTATTGATCTTTTGTATTCTTTCTTTGGTCTATGTGTCGTTTATATTCTCTCTGATCTTTATTATTTCTTTCCTTCTGTCTACTATGGGCTTTTCTTATTTCTCTCTTTCTAACTCTTTGAGTTGTAGGGTTAGGTAATTTATTACCATTATTTCTTGTTTTTTTGCAGTAGGCTTGTAGAGTTATAAACTTCTCTCTCAAGACTGCTTTTGCTGTGTCCCATAGATTTTGGATTGTTATGTTTTCGTTGTCATTTGTTGCCATGATGTTTTTTTATTTTTTTTCAAGTTTAATGTATTTTTATTTGTCAAGTAAAAGTAATTTCACAATTAAAAATAACATTTTAACTGCATTCAATTTGTTTTCCCCCCCGTAAAGATAAAGGACTGCTAGCTTCAAGTAAATATGTAATTATTACAAACTGAAAGACTAAATCAAATACATAAATAGCATGCCAAAACATAAAAATTATTTGTCCTCTTTTTCCTTTCTAAACTGATAAAATAAAATTTAAAAATTGTAAATAAAACCTGTTTTCTTATTGTAACTTGTGATTTATTATTTTATTTAACTGAAAATGTTTGAGTTTAAATTTCTGTAAAGTGGTACTTCTTAAATAAGTTCCTAAAAATAACAATGTTGAAGCCTTGAACATTACATTTAATATCATCTAAAAAAAGTATACTAAAGTTGTCATAATAAAAAAGATTACAATAAACACTTTAAGAAAAATGAAATTATTCGTTATTCATTCTGTGCTATACTTTTCCCCTTCTACATCTTTAATACCAGTCTCAAATTCTATTGTAAAGACTTACCTTTCTAACCTAAATACACCGACTCAACATTTCACCTCTACACTTCACTTATAGGATTAAGTTCAGATGTCTCAACACCAAATTTAATAATTTATCAAAAATTGTTTCAATGCCGAAACCGGTTTGGCTCAGTGGTAGAGCGTCGGTCTGCGGACTGAAAGGTTCTGGGTTCGATTCCGGTCAGGGGCATGTACATTGGTTGCGGGCACATCCCCAGTAGGGGGTGTGCAAGAGGCAGCTGGTCGATGTTTCTCTCTCATTGACATTTCTAGCTCTCTAGCTCTCTCCCTTCCTCTCTGTAAAATATCAATAAAAATATATTTTAAAAATTGTTCCAAGAATAAAATTTCTATTAATTACTCTATAACAAAACAAAGCAGAACTGCTACTAGAACAAAAATGGGAAATAATATACCTGTGAATAAGTTCTTGTACACCTGTATTCCTGATAGTATTATTTCATAGTATAATCACAGCAAGTATACAAATTTTTCAATTGTGTAAATATTCACTGAAATTTAAAGTCATTTAAATTCACTGCATTTAAAGTCATTATTAAACAAAATAGTCAAATATCTTTCTTATATGTTAAATGGCAATTCAGAATTTTATTTATAGCCTCAAATAGTAAAAACTAAACCTGAATTAAAGTGTATTTCAATGAACAGCCTGAGTGAATATATACACTTGAAAAGTAATTATATAAGTGAGAAGAAGAGAATCTATGAAAAGATTTTAAATGCTAGGATTGATTATATCATTATGCACAAACTCCAAGGATTTGAGTCCTGGTTGGAGAAAGAGAAAGTAAATCTTTCCTATATCATCATACATCCAGGATGAAAATAGTCATATTGTAAGGGGGAAAAGTATTTGCTCCTCAGAAGACATGAAAATAATCTGTAAGAAAGATAAATGTTAGCCTTTTTAATAGCAGGGGAAACTATTAGGGATAAATATACTCTAAAACCATCTCCTTCACAATGCTTCTAGTGACCTTTCCCAAGATAAAATTTTAAAAACACAATAAATGATAATGGTATCAATTGTTAGTGGGCAAAAACATTTTATTGCCTAAAACAAACCCAAGATTGAATGTAATACAGATCAGAAAATTTTTATTATTCAATATAATTAAAGTTGTAAAAAATTAGTCTTTTTTCCTGTTTTCATATTATTAGCACTCAATTTCTGAGGATTTCAAGACAATGTAGAATTTTAAAAACATTAATGTTCCCTACTGTAACAAATAGTATATTCTGTAGTTCATTACTCTTACTTCTTCAGTTTTACTTTTTTAAAACAAATCATCACCTGAGAATATGTTTATTGATTTTAGAGACGGGGGGAGAGAGAGAGAGAGAGAGAGAGAGAGAGAGAGAGAGAGAGAGAGAGAGAGAGAGAGAGAGATTGATTGCCTCTGTTATGTGCCCCAAACAGGGATAGAACCAAAACAGGTATATACCCTGACCAGGAATTGAACCTGCAAACTTTTTGGTGTACAGGACAACTCTCAAACTGGGCAAGGCAATAAACATAGATTTTTAAATAAGATGAAAATAAAACATTTTCATAATCTTAAAATCTAGATGAAACAAACATTCTTGTGGCCCAATAACTTGTAAAATGTAACCAGAGCCTGAAGCTAGTGGCCCAAAGTCTGCTCTCCTCAGCAGTGGCCTAAGAGCCAGCTCAACTGATGTTTCTCAGACAATGCACCAAATGTTATGGCAGAATGTACAGAAGGATCAGCTAGCACTCCGAGGGAGGAAAGTTTGACCTTTATTTCTCAGATATGCTTGTCCAGGGGATTCCCGAGCCAAAACCTAAGCTGAACTCATATGGAGGCGCTGGCCTATATATATCTCCTCCGGTGGTGGGTTCCTGAGGGTCCCTGCAGCTCTTCCCAAGTCAGCTGTGGCAGGGCCCTGGGGTTAGGCTCTGTAGCTCCACCCAAGTCAGAGTGGGGAAGTAAGACGACAGTTTTAACCAGATTCTGAACTAGGTTGCAAGCCCTCCTCCCCCATTTTCCTTTTCACCACAGTCACTGTTCTTTGTGCTCTTGGCTTCTGTGCTGGGACAGAGTGGGCTGCCAGTAAGAGGAGAGGGTGTGCAGTTTGAAGCCACCACCCTCCTGATTATCTAGAGAAAGGAAAGTCCCCTTAAAGCTGTCCAGTCAAGGGCCCACATCCTGATAGGCTTCCTTCTTTGCCATCCCCCAGGAATGAAGGTCTGGTGGGGCTGAGCATGGGGCTAGATTTTGGAGTGTAGAGGTGACTATGGGAACAAAGATTATGAATAGCTTAGGCCAGTAAATGGAGCAGCATTAGGGCTGTGGGTGGGTGGCTTTGACTTGGATTACTTATGCCCCTCCCTCTGAGGGTGTGGGTTGGGGATCTCAACTCTACTGTCCCCACTCCAGCATTAGCCTAGCTTTCCAGGCTGTCCTCAGAGGAGAGCACGCTTCCTTCCTCTTAGACACCAAATCCGGGACAACCTGGGGGAAGTGGCATCACCCCCATTCCCAATCCCTAGCAGACTGAGACTAAAGCATCACTTAATAAAGACCCCTAAAGCCCCCCACCAAAAATGTTTTAGAGGTGAGTGATGACAAAGCAGTGATTCCAGGCTTGACATCTACCTCACCCATGGTCAATGGTATTTTATAGTTAAGAATGCTAGTTCTGCCCAGTCTGCATGGCTCAATGGTTGAGGGTCGACCTGTGAACTAAGAGGTCATGGTTCAATTCCCAGTTAGGGCACATGCTGGGGTTTCAGGTTTGATCCCCAGTGGGGGCATGCAGGAAGTAGCTAATTAATGATTCCCTCTCATCATTGATGTTTCTATCTCTCCCTCTCCTTTCATCTTTGAAATCAATAAAAATATATATTTAAAAAAAGAATACTAGTTGGTACAGTTCTCTTGAGAAGAGTGGTGTTGTGTTTGTTGCATTTTCTTAAGTCTTGCCAGTAGCAGCTGCCTTGAAAACGAGTGGTTATGACAGATTACTAGGAGGGAATAGTGATGTTCAAAACACAGCTGATAGGCCCTAGCATTCATTACTGGTTTACATAATCCAACCCTAAATTATCACAGTTCTTTCTTACCCCTTACTGTGTACTAACTATATGACCCATGTCCTGAAGATCATAGTGGATACCAAACCTGACAATGGGGTACCACAGGATTGGTTGAAACAACATGTGAATGTAGAGTAGTGACCAGAGTTGAGTAGTTGAAAACCATTCAGAGCAGAGACCCCTCTACCTATGTATATTGACTTCTCTAACAGGAGTCACTTCAAACATATGAACCTGGTCCATCATTCAACAAGCCACACATGGCTTTGGGTACTTGTCCATTTTGTTTTACAAGACAGGCCTGGACTTTCTGACTAGAGAAGTCAATATACATAGGCAGCGGATTATATGGAGTACAAGAAAAAAGTTTGCGATGTTGAGAGGAAAGGCTGAACCCTACTAAGATGTTGAATTTACTGGTAGTTCTGGGTGGTTTAAATAGAGGAGAAGACTCAGCATGTTTTCTATCCACCATGTTCCTGCCCCAGGCTTGGGCCTGGAGTTGCCAGAAGGAGGAAAGGGAGCCTGGGAGATCACAACCCCCGACCACCCAACAACCCTCTGTTTCCCTCACTCCCTCTCTCTCATCTCTTCCTTTTATTATTCTCCTCTCGAGCTTTATTTCTGCATCTCTTTTATCTATGCTCTCCCTTTTTCTCCCCTTCTCTTTTTTCCCTTTCTCCATTCCTTACTCGCTCCTCCTAATGTCTTTTCTCTCTCAGACAGTGCTTTCCTCCACAGCCCTCCCCTAGTCCCCACAATGTGTATGTACCTTTCCTATGTTTAGATATATTTAGATACACAAATAGTTACCAGTATATTACAACTGCTTAAAGTATTCAGTACAGTAACATGATATACAGGTTTATAACCTAGAAGCAATAGGCTGCATCATAGGTATATAGTGGGTTATATCACCTAGGTTTGTGTAAGTACACCCTATGATGTTTGTACAATGACAGAATTGCCTAGCCATGTATTTCTCAGAATGTATCCCCTTCATTAAGTGATTCATGACTATATTTGGATAGGGAGGATGGAGCTCTGGCTCAGGCACACAGATATGAATTTTAGGAGCAGCTGTCAGTGAACAACTAAAGTCTTGGGCAATTCAATGTCTCTGTGCCCCAAGTTCTTCATCTGGTTAACAACTGGGTTGGACTAGAGGCTCTATAACATTCCTTCCAGCTCTATGACTAATAGGCTAAATCCCAGTAAGAATCTGGTCAGATCCACAAGGCTCCTGGGTGGTTCCCTTGGAGATGAGGCCATATTGCAATATATAATAGGAAATGATATGGACTTAGTGTCAGACTCTCCAGGTTTTTATCTCTCAGAAACAGTTATGGGCTAGTTGGTTTATGCTGCATGGTGAGACTGTATCAAGTAGGAGTTAAGAATATGAATTAGGAGTTGGACCTTAGTTTGAAAACCAGTTCCGCTGCTTCCTAGGGGTGCCTTGGGACAAATGATTTGATCTCTCTGAACATCAGTTTCTGGGTCTCTAAGATGATGATAATAGAAGTACCTCATAGGCTTGTGAAGATGAAAGGCATTAATGTACTATAAAGTACTCAGCTCAGCACCTGGCAAAATGGAAGTGCCCAGTCAACTGTGTCTATGACTACCACTCATTGCTATCAACATAATTCTCCTGCCGAAACCGGTTTGGCTCAGTGGTAGAGCGTTGTTCTGCGGACTGGAAGGTCCTGGGTTCGATTCCGGTCAAGGGCATGTACATTGGTTGCGGGCATATCCCCAGTAGGGGGTGTGCAAGAGGCAGTTGGTCGATGTTTCTCTCTCATTAATGTTTCTAAGTCCGTATCCTTCTCCCTTCCTCTCTGTAAAATATCAATAAAATATAATTTTAAAAAAACATAATTCTCCTGACATGGGCATAGCTAAGTTTCATTATTTTTCCTGGATATAGCTTTATCTTTCCAGATGGAGTTTGAGAAATGTATAAACATATCTTTCTGGCCAAAGCATCTCTAGAGTAAGATCTGGGTTTAGTTCCTTGCTCTGCTTCTTACAGGCTCTGGGACCTTGGACAAATTATTTAACATCTCTGTCCTTATCTGTAAAATGCAGGCAGATATAGTGCCTACCCCCAAGGGTTGTAATGAATATAATGAATGTGGATAACTTAGTGCTGTGCCTGACATTTATAAGCCACTAAATAAGGGGTGGCTGTAATACTGATAGTGAAAATAACCAGTGTTGTGAGACTAATGATCGGCTCCACTACTACTACCCTTGTTGGCATAGAGCTTTGAGTGTGTTCAAGTTTGCACAGTTTTTGCATACCTAACCAAAGTGTTAGGAGAGGCAGCTGCTCTTGTTCCTGAAGGGACAGCAAAAGAGTTGTTGCCAGACTTCACTGACAGTGGCTGGGAATTTAAAACTGAGGTTTTTTTTTTTTTTTTGGAGGCACGAAGAAAAATGATTCAGCAGACCATATTCTCAGCAGAAAAGTTCTATTTATTTCTGCCAGTCCCATTATATTCAAAAACTGTTGGGGTAAAATGTAATTCTAAACTGGTCCTGTACTTCTAAGACTCAATTTCAGTCGGTCAGCCAGGACACGTTGTTCATAGGCTTCCTGGGGAGCATCTGGGTGCAAAAATGTAAGGTCTCTGTTCTTTGTCAAGGTTGTCTTCATTCTCAAATGGATGCTAACTGTTCTTGAGCCTCTCCATGGGTGTAACATTCATTTGATGGATAGATGTACAGGAAGGATGGGATTTCTCAGGAATGCAATGTTAGAGTAGGTGGAGTTTATGGGACTGTAGAGGTATTAGTTAAATAGAAATTAAAAAAACAAAACAAAACTGAAATCATCCTAATGGTTCTTGAGATGAGTGCATTTACTGAGGGAGGGGTATTAGATGTTTCTTTTTATGTCCCTCCATTTTCTCTTTAGTAGTCTGTTAAAAGTCAAAGAAGAGACAGAAAACAGCCAGTCACTGCAAGCAAAGCTAAACTCCAGGTTTCCTGTCCTTCCCAGACCACTCCGGATTAGGAGGGTACTGGCCACTTTCTAAGGGAGTGTAGACTCCACCTCAGCAGGCACCTACCCTCTGGCCTGGACTTTCTCTCACTCTTGATTTTTTCCTTCTCCCCTTCCTTTAAAGAATACTAACCACAGGTTTCAAAGATGTCTTCACAGGCATCTTCCAGCATCATCTCCTCTACATACCAGGTAGGTATTCTCTTTTTGGGCCTGGGTTCTGAGGTTATAGGAAAGAAAAATGGATTTCAATGTTGGACAGAGATTTAGGGGTAATTTCAGATAGAGGAAGTGCTTTTATAGATATAAGAACACTTCCTCTATTCTTCCACCAGATTTCTTCTACTCAACGCTCATCTTCACCCCTCATTTCAGATCAGTGCCTCTCTCCTCTTCAGTGTCCCTGGGCAAGTCCAGGCCCCTTTGTATATATATAACAATCCAAGACTCTGGGGTAGCCTGAGAGCCAGATCCCTGGAGAGCAGAGATGAAATTATAATATTGATACTTGACCAGCATGGTGACTGGGGTCCCAGCAAACACTGAGAATGAGGGGCAAAATAAGAACAATAGGCCTTCAAATCCTCACAGCTGTCTTTCTTTAATGCCTTTATTATAGTGGGGAAAGTCATATAGCTTGTTATAAAAAGAAAATTTCTAATAAGACAAAAATCCAAAGAAAGGCACCTAAGCCTTTTACTTCTCTCCTAGTATATCACACCTATAGAAAATCACTGCTAATGTTTTAGTGATTTTTCTCCAAATATTCTGTGTGTGTGTAAACATCATGTTTCACATGCTATGCTCTGACTTCCCTTTTTCTCTAACAAAACATCAGGATGTGGAAAACTTTCCATGTCAGTAAATATAAGTCAATAGTAGCCCTTTTAATGTCTGCATAGTATTCCATTGTATAGATGTACCATACTTTATTTAGTTGTTTTGCATTGTTAGACATTTAGCCTGTTTCTAATGTTTAGGTATTGTACATAATACTGTAATTGGACAGTCTCAAGTACCCCTTTTTGGGATACTTGTGTAATTTCTTTGGATATAGATAAAGAAATTAGTTAATTGGTTCACAAGGTTTCCATATATATATATATATATATATATATATATATATAGAGAGAGAGAGAGAGAGAGAGAGAGAGAGAGAGAGAACAAAAGGGAGAAGACAACCAAAGTACTCTCCATAAAGATTGTGCCAATTTGTACCTCCACCACTGGAAATTATAACTTTTAAGTGATGTATAAATTATAACCTATACCCATTCAGACAAAGATCTCGTGTCAGCCAGTGCTGAACCATCATACTGGAGTACTAGGTGGTGGTACCCAAGGACTCTTCCTGTCCTTCATTTACTTCTCCTGACCACCAACCATAGTATGAGAAAAGAATTTCAGACTCAAAATAGGAATAGTTTTATACATTGTGAGAAAAAGGTCTCTATATAGGGTGTCTTTTCAAAATGTATTCATACTTAACAGCTGATAGCTCGATTGATGTTTCTTTTCAGATCTAATCCATTGGAATTAATCATTATTCAAAGTGTGTATACATTTGTTTTGGGCACCTGTATTTTTTCTTCTCTGACTAACCACTGATCTAGCATTACCTTAAAAAAGATCATCATAATCATCATCATCATAGATGTACTCATCGTCATCATTGGTATAAGTTGCTGGGAGCTGAACATCAGCTTTATAGTTGTAGTTAAGCTCAGTAGTGTTTTGAGCTCCATTTACCTCAGAACATTCATCTTCCTCCATGAGTTCATCTAAAGCAAATGTCACTGATACATTCTTTTTAGGTCTTAATCTTAAGTCTTCTTTCTGTACAGCAAGATGAAGGGGGTGAAGTCAGTTGGTGCCCAACAGTGTAGAGATTGGTCCCTGGGGCAATAATATTTAAAGAGCCATTTACCAGTAGGATTGGCTTTAGGGGCCTAGTTTTCATTGAATTGTGTCCTTTTTCTTCCGTCATTTCTATGTTGGTAGGGAAGCTGGGGAACATAGAAAGGACAAAACAATAGTGAAATTAGACATACTTCAAGCTCCTTAATTAAATTCAGCTGTTATCCCATTCCTGCATATGTATTTGAACAATGAAAGGGACAACTGAGCAAGAGGACATTTTAGCCTTTTATTCCTCAAAACCTTGATCACCTCCTGTTTTCTTATTTTTCTTTTTCATATTCTTCTTCTCCCCAATATTTTCTTATTATTGGATCAGAGAACTGCAAGTAGAGAATGTGGGGTGGCTCCACGACATTTATATAGAGACTATTGCCTAGAAGTTCCTTAAGGGGCTTGTGTTCATTTTCTTCTCCACACAGCAAATCAGGGAATAAAAATCCTGTTTTAGAAAAGCTCTAAATTGATAGTTTGACTTTACCTTTTTGAAACTCATCCCACTAATATGACCACTCAAGTTGTGCCAGGGGGAGGGTATACTAACAATGCTGGAAAGTTTATGGTCACTGACTTATCCCCATTTGAGCCAATTGATCTTGAATGACTTGGTCATAACCACACAGAATCTAAGCACCTCCCAGAACTCCCTGCTTATGTTGAATATTGATTCCTGCATCTTTTAAAAATATATATTTTTATTGATTTTAGAGAGGAAGAGAGAGAGAGAGAGGGAGGGAGGGAGGGAGGGAGGGAGAGAGAGAGAGAGAGGGAGAGAGAGAGAGAGAGAGAGAGAGAGAGAGAGAGAGAGAGAGACATCAAAGATGAGAGAAAATCAGCGATTGGCTGCCTCCTGCATGCCCCACACTGGAGATCAAGCCCTCAACCCGAGTGTGTGCCCTACCCGGGAATCAAACTGAGACCTCCTGGTTCATAGGTAGACTCTCAACCACTGAGCCATGCTAGCTGGGCCTTATCAACCTAATAGAGGCAGCTCAGTACCTGACTGATGCACATTCATCCTCGGAGCCTGTGGTGTCCTTGGAGTTTGGGGCATTTGAGGTGAGTGACTGTTGGTGAGCACACAACTCTTCCTGTTTATTCTGAATGGCAGTTAAAAGCCAGCGCAGACCTTTAAGTAGGGGCTGATGGTTGCTTCTTTGGAGGTCTTGAATAGCTGAACGGGATTCCTGTGACCAAAAGAGAAGACTCCAGCTCAGGAACCTGAGACCACTGGGGATCAAAATCCCTTTCACTCTCAGCCAAGAAACAGGGGTACACATAAGCTCTCCAGTGCCTAGAGAGGCTTTAAGACTTCCTAGGAGAACTCAGTGTTCATGTAAGGTCCCAAGACCCCCGGTGAGTCCGACGGAGGGGGCGACGACCCCATGTCAAACGCCGAGACCGAAACTTGATGCAAAAAGCATGAGGTTTTATTAGTACAAGCGCAGCGCAGGGGCTTCTCAAGCAGCCAGCATCAGTGCTGGCTGGCTGAGAGCCCCGAGTAACTGCAGAATATGAGTTTATATAGGCAAAGACCACAGGCAGGTGGGGTTACACATGGAGGGGGGAGAAGGGAACAAGGAAATAAACACCACACGCAGGTGGGCTCGTTAATTACATGTTTTATGACAGGGTCTATGCTTAGTCAACCTTAAAATCTCTGGGTAAGCTCTAAAGGAAGTTTCACAAGCCGGTTGAGGTTGTCTTGCACGTAAGCAAGCCGTTTGAGTTTGCACGTAACTTGGGTGGGGTTGAAACATTCTGAGGTCTTCCCCTCAGGCCTATTCCAGGTATGGGGCATTTCAGGTCATAAACAGCTGCCTCGACCTTTCATTCCCCCCTTTTCTTGTGGGTAAGTTTCAATCCTGGAACTATAGGTACCATCCCTGATTGGTCTCCCGTTCTCTCTTTCGGGTCTCAAGCCTTTCTCTCAATTTGGACATGGAGTCTTTTATAACCCCTGAATGGTCAGCATAGAAACAGCACTGCTCTCTGAGGGCTGCACATAGTCCTCCTTCTTTTAGAAATGGGAGGTCAAGCCCCCGTCTATTTTGTAAGACTACCTCTGCTAGGGACCCAACCGATTTTTCTAATTCGTCTATAGATTTCTCTAGGGTACTTAAATCCTGGTCTATTTGTTGACTTAATTCTTGCTCGCATATTTAGCTTTACTAAGCCTCAGACTTTTTCACTGGCTAGCAAAAAATGTTTTTACCACAATACCAAAGTTCCCATTGAAGTCCAATTCCCCTCCTGCCGGCATCAAGTCTCCTCCTGGCCCGTGTGGAGCTCAGCCGAGAGATCTCACAGGTGAGGCCACTGGTTGCCAGGATCCAGGTCGTTTTCTGTGCAGGAGCGGGGAGTGGTGTAGTCAGGTCTGGGTGCCATCTACTTCAACAGTGTAGCGTCCTTCTCAGGTTGGGGTTAGTCTTTGGGCAGTGAATTTCTTTACCCACACAGAGTCCAGAGTCTCCGGGCCGGAAGGGGTGTACAGGGTCCACGGTGGGCACTGGCAGTGCACCTGGAATAAGCTTATGGGTGGCTCTCTGGGTAAACTGCAGAGCCTGTAAGGACTTGAGCAAGGGAACGGTTACAAATTTTAGCTTTCAGTTTCTCCCTGACCCTGGGAAGGATGGAGAGGAAGTTTACCATACATGATCTCAAAAAATGGGGAACCCATCCCAGTAGAGGGCACATCTGGTCCATAAGAGGGAGAAGGGCAGGGGGTTGGTCCAATTTTCACCGGTTTCTAGGACAAATTTAATTAAACTTTTTAGAGTCCTGCTCATGCCTGTCCTACCTTGCTACAAAGGCTGGGCTGTTATCTGATCCTATGATTACTGGCAGCCCAAACCTAGAGGCAGTTTCTGTCCTAGTGGGGTATACTTCAATCTGACCTGAGGTATTTACAAAAAAATAAAAACAAAAAACAAAAGAATTAGCATGTACTTATATCTTAATGTTGGTGGCTTAATCTCTGCGAAATCCACCTCCCAATGCTCTCCTGGGGAATCTCCTTGGGGCCCGAATTCCCAGGGGAACCCTCTTACCTTGCTTAGTATTTACCTGTGCACAGACAGTACTTCTAGTGACTATGCTTTTAATTACCTTATCTAAGCTGGTAGCATCTGCCTTACAGAAGTTCAGAAGACATGGTGACACCTACGTGGGTAACCTGGTGTAACTGGGCAACTAATGTCTGACCTGAAGCCTCTGGGACCAACAGTCTGTCATCTGGTAGAGTCCACCAACCATCTGGTCTTTTGATGACTTGCTTCTGTTCAGCCAATTCCTCTTTTTGCTTGGTGCAGGTCGGGGTCCGGCAGGGTTACTAAGACTTATAAAGGCCCCACTGGTTTTTGGGCATCTTCCTTAGTGGTTTGGTCTGCGGCTCTATTTCCTCTGGCTTTAATTGTCTCCCCTTTCTGATGTCTTTTGCAGTGTACTATTGCAGCTGCCTTTGGGAGTCAGATGGCCTCAAATAAGGCTAAAATAATGTCCTTTCTGGCTGGAGTTGGTAACCCTCTTTCCCGGGGGATGGCACTGTGTCCCCATCAAAGGGCCTGGATTAAGGCCAAAAGTTCAGGAACTGTGCCCAAACTGTGTGGTCCATGGTGACTACTGCTGCCCCGGCATATCAGATCCCATCCTGTACATAACTGCTCCCATCCGTGAACAGTACCTCGTCTGGTGATGATGGCAGGACATCTGTCAGTACTGCGTCTGTTACCTCTATGCAGTCATGAATGGGTTCCTCTGGATCATCTGGAAGCAGGCTGGCAGGGTTGATGGCCAGAGTCTTATGGAACCGGACACAGGGCTGGTCCAGGAGAAGAGCTTGGCACTGGGTGATTCTGGTGTTTGACATCCATCTCTCTGGATCACTCAAACGAGGGCCTCAATGGCATGGGGTGTCGTCAGGGGTAGCTCCTGGCCCAGAGTCTGCATATCTGCCTCCTTCACCAGCAATGCTGTAGTGGCCACTGCCCAGGGCACACTGGCCACTCTGCTGCCACAGGGTCTAGCTTCTTAGACAGATAGGCATCAGGTCTCTTCCAGGGACCTAGAGTCTGAGTGAGAACCCCTTTTTTAATGCCCCTTACCTCAGTCCCTTGGTGACATCTGGCAAGGCTAGGGCAGGTGCTGAGATGAGAGCCTTCTTTAGCTTCTCAAAGGCCAGTTGTTCTACTTTGGTCCAGTTCAGCGGCTGCGTCCCCCAGTGCGTGTTCCTTCCCAGGTCTATGGTCCTTCTCGATGTCCCAGGAAAACAGGCAGTTTGTCTGGTGGCTCTCTGGACTGATATCTTCTTAGAGGTCCCATTGGCTCTGTCAAGACTGAATAAACTGCCCCAGTGTTCACCAGTAAGTTAATAGGTTTGCCTCTCACTTGTAAGGTTACCCATGGGGGCTTAATGGAAAGGAGCCCCAGTCCTGTTAGTCCTTTTCCTCTATGTTAAAAAAACTCCTGAAGTCTAAGTCTCCCTTTCTTGCCTCTCTAGCTAATTTGCTAGGACATTTTCCCTTATAGTGCCTTTGTTTCCTACAATAGGCACATTAATTCCTTCTTATTTACTGCTGGCCTTTTTCTCCTTTTAACCTTTCTCTGTTCTCTTTCTCATCATATGCACAACCTTCACAAAAATCTCTCTTTATGTCTTTCAAAAATGCAAAACCATGCCTTAAATCTTTCACTATTAAAAAATACTTAGAAAAGGAGAGAGGGAAGAGAGAGCAGGCTCAGCCCCCTGTTCCCAGGCCTCCAGAAGCTTGAAATTTAAAGTGACACATTTTTCCTATAGATAAGGATCTCAGTTTCTGATAAGCCTGAAAAGAGAAATGGGGAATTTCTAACTGCACTTTTAAACTCCTTAAACCTCCTAACAGAACACGGTGAAAAGTGTCCAAGCAGTCACGGGAGTTTGGGGGTCTCATTGGGGTACAGGGGGGTCACAAAAGAATTTCCCTCCTAGTCAGCCACCCCCTCCAGCTACTCTAAACAATCCCGGGAGGGAATGGACACCGGTGAGTGGAGACAGGGAGCGGCGCAGGTCCCAGGTGGCGAAGGCGCTGCTTCCACAGAGGCATTTTCATCTGGCGGCCCACTGAGAAAGTCACTTGCCTCCTGCTGATGAAGGTGGCACAGGGGAACCGGTGACCCCCACACTGAAATCAGAGTCCCCGAATGCTCTGAAAAGTTCCTCTGCTCGACTGTGTTTCCATTAATATCATTGATTTTAAAACCATAACTTAAGAGTTGACACACACACATCAGGACCTAGTTGTCCTCAAAATATTTTCTTTTCTTTCTAAAGATTTTACAAAGTACTGTAATCATTAATCACATCAAATTTAAATGACCAATTGAGACAAACAGTTCTGAAACCATTCCTCCACCACTGATAACTGGGTGGCGGCAGGTGTCTGAAATAAGATTCATTTAGTTATTGATCTTGCTGGGCAGACTTAGTGACTTTGCCAGCACAAGCTTCCTTCTTGTAAACAGTTAACTTAAGAATCTGCTTTTAACTTTTTGTACCACAATTGTTACAACTTCATACCTTCAAATTAATAAACATACATAGAACTTTTGTTAGGCCGGCCGTTTTCCCTCTGGCAGAAAGCAAGCACCCCTGGAGAAAGAGTTCCCCGTGGCCACTTGGGGCGGTTTGCTAGCCGTCAGAGCACTTAGTTTTAAACAAATTAAAAGTTTCTTTCTTTCTCCTTCTTTTTCTCTCACAGATTTTCACACTTACATGAACAAATAATTATACCCAAGCAGACAAACAAAATATCAAACAAACATCTGTACTTATACCCTTTCAATAAACAAGTAACATTATCAGCAAAACCGAAAAGGCACTCATGTTGGACAAAGAAACCAAGACTAATATTCTAGGAACCATGAGGGGAAAGTTATCTTACAGACCAGCATTGACCTAGGAAAGAGTGTGGTTAAATCAAAAGCATTAATATGAGACAGAGACAAAGAACAAAAAGCTATACAACCAGACACGGGGCCCACACGAACTTACACAGATACAGAATACCAGATGAGGGATGCTATCCCTCCCAGATACCAGACGAGGGATGAAAGCCCTCCCAGACACTAGCCCGGCCGGACACGCAAGTGCCCGTCGCCGACCAGCTACCAGAAGTGACCTCACGGTCACCACCCGTCCCTGGGGCGTCCCCCAGGGTGACAGCTTTTCTGGTCGAAGACCCTTCAACCAGAGGTGCCGATTCCTTACGGTACCGACACCCTGTCCCAGACGAGGGATGCTATCCCTCCCAGATTCCAGAGAACACAAAAAACGGACAGAGGACAAGACAAACACTGAACAACTCCGGAGTCTGCTTACCTCCAAGACCGATCTTGGCGCTTGAGGGGTGGTCGCCTCAAATCCCGGGCGAGCCCCCAAATGTAAGGTCCCAAGACCCCCGGTGAGTCCGACGGAGGGGGCGACGACCCCATGTCAAACGCCGAGACCGAAACTTGATGCAAAAAGCATGAGGTTTTATTAGTACAAGCGCAGCGCAGGGGCTTCTCAAGCAGCCAGCATCAGTGCTGGCTGGCTGAGAGCCCCGAGTAACTGCAGAATATGAGTTTATATAGGCAAAGACCACAGGCAGGTGGGGTTACACATGGAGGGGGGAGAAGGGAACAAGGAAATAAACACCACACGCAGGTGGGCTCGTTAATTACATGTTTTATGACAGGGTCTATGCTTAGTCAACCTTAAAATCTCTGGGTAAGCTCTAAAGGAAGTTTCACAAGCCGGTTGAGGTTGTCTTGCACGTAAGCAAGCCGTTTGAGTTTGCACGTAACTTGGGTGGGGTTGAAACATTCTGAGGTCTTCCCCTCAGGCCTATTCCAGGTATGGGGCATTTCAGGTCATAAACAGCTGCCTCGACCTTTCATTCACACCTGAGAATGTAAGTAAAAGCTAAAAAAGCTAAGGTCATTTAATAAAGTGGTTGTGAGGTAATGTCTTAGATATGTGACTTTGGGCAAGGAACTCAGAGTTTTTGAGCCTCATCCATAAAATGAGGATATTGAAGCTTCCAGCTTTACAGAGCAAATTTGAAGGTCTAATAAGAAAACAGATGTGAGAGTGGTTAAGAGTGTGATATTGTCATCATCGAGTCAGAAATCACCACTATAGATATTGCCTGGCAGGAAGAGTGTTTGCCTAAGATCTAGCATACGGGGATGACTGTGGAATGGTGCAAGGTATGCATCAGCTGGGCTTGAGAGGGCAAAGGAGGGGAGGTGTTGACACTTACCAAACGGCACATGAACTTGTCATTCATTATCCTTTCCAGGAATAGATTTTTAATAATATCACAAGGTAAGAGGGTGTTCTTCTTATCTTGTTTATTTGCCAGTCTAGAGCAGGGCACAGGAGAGAGGGTAGGAAGAAGAGAGGAAGTGTAAAACAAATGGAGGCAAGAAAAGAAGGGAAATAAGAAGAGAACCTATTATAGTACAATTGCTACATATTCAAGCACTAGCTTTAAAGACATACATAATGAGATGAACCAGACATTTTTTCTAGCCAATTCTCAATAGAGGAAAGAACAGCACAAATAATTTGAATCAATATCATCCCCAGATCTAATTTCTCACTTCATTTCTATACTATGCCATTGAACTTTAATCAGAATTACTAACTGGGATATGAACAGATTTGGAGTTTTTAAACAGCCTCTGCCAAACTCTGTTCATACTTGAGTTGGGGGTGCTAATGAGGAACAAAAAATGCATAAAGGGGGTGGGAAGGAGGATTGATTGGGTCATCTGAAGTCACCCTGGAATCAGTGCTAGTTACATGACTCTGGGGCAGTCTGTGAAGGGAGGAGGTCATTGCCATTATTATACAAAATAGGGGCGGTTTTCTACCACCATTTGAGGGGTAGAGACTAAAGCCAAAAAAGAGAAACAAATTCAGGAAGATAATCTTCAGGAAGAGTCGGGATAGAGGTAGGAAATCCAGATATTACTCTCCATTTCCCTTTGATGCTTGCTTTCAAAATTACATTTACACAATTAGGTAACATTTTCACCCATGGCAGTGTGTAGTAGAAAGTAGCTCTTAAAAACAGAGATAAGGAGCCATGGGTCAGACTGTTGGACCTCAAAAGGAGGGTGGGGATAAAAGGGAGAGATCAACCAAAGGATTTATGTGCATACATATGAGACTAACCAGTGGTTGAGGACAGTAGGGGGATGGAGGCATGAGTGGGGGGGGGATAGGAATGGGGGGCTGAAGGCAAATATGTGATACCTTAATCAATAAAGAAATAAAAAAAAAAAAACATCCCAGAGAACTGGGTTTCCCCCTCCACACACACACTGAGCTGAAGGGAAGAGGAGATCTAGCTGTGACAAAGGGACCACCCAGCTATTCCTTTGTCTACTTATCTTCAAAAGGCACAAAATGGGAAGGGGAAATTGAGCACAAAGGCAGATGCTTACAGTAGGATGGGTTTTCCTGCCAGACTTGCATCAGACAGCAGATGTGATAAAGTGGTCTTCACTTCCTGCATGTGTCCTAAGTCGCTGGAATCCAGGACAAAAACAAGTCCATGTGCTTGTGAGTAGTAGTCAGGCCAGATCTCTCGTCCCTTCATATCTCCATTCAGGTCATAGATAGAAACTTCATATTCATCTAGCAGAACTGTAGTCAGTTTATATTTCATACAACTGTGTGTCTTTCTAGGAAGTACTATGCATAAGGGAAGAGAGGAGAAGCAACCACAAAGCAGAAGGATCTAGTTAGATGAAAGAATTTGTTCAACAAAAGTTGACTAGAGCCTGCCCTGAGGAATGCTACTGAGGCATCTTGCCATCCTGTTCTCTCATGGATTCATTTTCCTAAACCAGCACTTTGCCCGGGCGAACCCTCTCCTGGCTCAGTAATCTTCAGTGAGTGACCACTGCTCCCAGGAGAAAATACAGACTCCTTTGCTTCCTAACCTGCCAGCCCTATCCCTACTCTGTCTGGTGTCCAGTGTCCCTGGTACACACCCAGTCTTTTCTTCCCTCTGCTTTCTTGGCTCACTCTCCCTCCACTACACAAGAATGCCATTCTCTTTTGTGCCCTGGGCCTCCACAAGATGCTATTTTCACAGCTTAGAACATTTCTTACACTGCTTTTTCCTTGGTTAATACCTATTTTTAAAAATCTATTTAGATCTTGTTTCCTCTAGAAAATTTTCCCTAACTCACACTGCCATCCACAAATTTGGATAAGGTACGTTTCTTCTGGGCTTATCTCTATAATAGTACATATGACTGTTATAAATTCAACAATTTACTAATATAGATTATGCACTGCAATAGGACAGGGACCCTTTCAATTTTATTCACTGCTATATTCACGATGCCAAGGGCAGAGGTGCTCAGTAAATATTTGTTGAATGAGTTTGATGAATGAATGAATAAATAAATGACCAGGAGGCTCTTCTCTCCTACCCTTTTTCCAAGGCTCAGGAAGGCTTCTTTAGGGAAGCTTCTCTGACTAGCCCATCTCCACTTTCTCTCCCTTGTTGAGCACATGGTCTGTTAAGCTGGTCATTCACCTCACTTTGTGCATGCCATGTCTCCTCAACTAAAATAGTGAGGAAGGGGCTTTGCATTAGTTTACACTCGGTAGGTGTTCAATGCATGTTTAATGGTGTCTGTTATTGTGGGTGAGTATGAAGTACTTTTCATATCTCTCCTAAGAAACCATACCAAATTCAGATACATTTGCCCTGTCAAGGCTATGGACAGATCATACAGTCCCATAGGGCATTCCATAACTATTCTGCCCCCATACAAGTGCAGTTCAAAAGGACAATCATTCTACAAATTGCAGCCCGTTGAACTGAAAGTTATGACCTAGATTTCTGCCCACATAAGCAGCAAAATGATTTTATAGGTTCTCTATACTCAGACTTGAGAGTTCTAAGACCAGAATTAGTAGCTTTATATTTCTAATCTCAAATCTATATATGACATTTTCCATAGGATTGCCAGAATGAATCATTTAGCTGAGAAGTTAGTAAAATGCTTTCAAATCTTTGGTAATCTATTATCATATAGACATTTACATTTGTATATATTTATATATATGCATATATTATTATTACATCTTAATGTGATCTTATAACTTTTGTTTTCATATAAGTCAATGCTCTTTTTAATTATAGCTTTCAGATAACATACATTTTTAAGTTACAACTTTGATGTGGTATTTTCTATGTCTGCATTAGACTACTTAAAATAATAAGTGAATAAAGATAGTTTTGTTTCCAGCATGAAGGCAAACTTTAAGTTATTTTTCCTTGTCTAATCAAAACATTTTCCTCAGTTACTTTTTTTACTTGAAACCTTAGTAATTCCTTCAATAATGCAATCTATTGTTTTTTATTTTTATTTTTTTATTGCTTAAAGTATTGATGCAATCTATTGTTGGCGAACTCTAGAGGCCATGAGAAGTTGTTGTTCCCTGACACTTTACATTTCTCTTATTTCCTCTATTAATTCATAAACTCCCCGAGGACAGGTAATGAGTCTAATTCATTTCTGTATCTCTGGTAGAGTATTTCATAAATCACAACAGTCTGGGTACTGTTGGCTTCTGAGTTACATGGCGGTGATAAAGTCCTATCTTACATCAATTGAATCAGAATCTCTATGTTGGGACCCAAGTATTTGCATGTTTAACAAACTCCTACATTTAACAAAATCTGTAGGTGATACTTCTGCACTTTAAAGTTTGTGACCCACTATCCTAGAGAGCAAAGAAATCCATGCCTGTTGTGTCTCAGCATCATCTCGTGTGCTTGTTAGATGTTGATTCCATGCCCCCACCCCCAGTTCAAAGTATCTGAGCCTCCAGGTTCCACTAATTAAGTGTAAAAGAATCCCTCGTTATTCTGATTTTTGGCTTTCAGTACTAATTATGCTTAGGATCACCTATGGAGCTTTTAAAAACTATGAGACTAGAGATCCGACAACAAGATGGCGGCAGAGGTAAACGCCTAACTGCAGCCGCACTCAACAATTTCAAAAACTACAACTAAAATATAGAGTGGACACTATCCAGAACTACAGGAAAGTTGACTGACTGGAAATTCTACAACTAGAAGGAAAGAGAAAACCAGAAGGAAAACCAGAGGAGCTGTAAAAGCCTAAGGTACGGAGGCACGGTGCGCGTGCGAGGAGAGGACGGAGCCGGAGAGGAGGGGCGGCTGAGTGCCTGGCTGGCGTTTCCTAGCGGGAAGGAGATAAAAGCTCCGGACTGTGCTGAACCCCAACTCCGACTGCACTGAACCCCAGTTCTGGGCGAGACCCCGAGGGTCCCAGGCTCATACAGAGGGAAACTGGGCTGTAAGGCGGAAGCTCAGCGGAGCGGAAAGGCAGAGCCCCGGAGTCGTGCACATTGCACGCAGAGGAGGGACTGTTCGCTGAGCTGCTGAATTGCCCCAGCGGGAAGGACTCAAAAGCTCAGGACTGTGCTGAGCCCCAGTTCTGACTGCACTGAACCCCAGTCCTTGGCAAGACCCTCGGGCCCCAGACTCATACAGGGGGAATCTGGGCTCTAAGGAAGAAGCTAAGGGGACCAGCGAAAAGCAGAGCCCCTGAGTCGCGCACATTGCGCGCACAGAGGACAGACTGTTGTTTGGGCCGAGAGATTGCCCTAGCGGGAAGGAGACATAAGCTCCGGACTGTTCTTAACCCCACTTCCAACTGCTCTGAACCCCAGTTGTGGGCTTGTTGGGGGAGAGACTACACTGTCTGGTAGCGGGCGAAACTCTAGAGTGCCTTTCTCTCAGAGGTGCTTGCAGCGAGTACCAAAGGACACTGAGGTACACTGAGACTCAGGAACCTCAGAGGGCGGGGCTAACAGGAAGCCAAGGCTGTAGGCTCCACCCTGAAACTGCCCCATCCAAGCTGAACTCAGAGAGGCTTTTGCAGGTTTCCAAGTCTAGTGGAACAAGGTTGTCTCCTGGCATAGACACAGCTGATCCTCCCAACCTACCAACTCAGGGAAGCAGCGAAAATACTGAAACGAGGAAACAGATCACAAACGAAAGAAATGGAGGACAAAAAGCGACTGGATATAGAGTTCAAAGCCACGCTTATAAGGTTGTTCAACAATCTCTTAGAAAAGGCCGATAAAATAAATGAGACCTATGAGGATATGATAAGGGATCAACAAGAAATAATGAAGGGTCAACTAGAAATAAAGAATACAATCTCTGAAATAAATAATATTATACAGAGTCCTAAAAACAGATTGGAAGATTGCAAGAATCAAGTCCAAGATTTGGAACACAAAGAGCCAGAGGACACTCCTCCACAGAAGCAAGAAGACAAGAGAATCCAGAAAGTTGAAGATAATGTAAGAAACCTCTGGGACAACTTCAAGCGAACCAATATCAGAATTATGGGCATCCCAGAAGATGACAGAGAGCAAGATACCGAAAACATATTGAAAGAAATAGTGACAGAAAACTTCCCCCACCTGGTGAAAGAAATAGACTTACACGTCCAGGAAGCACACAGAACCCCAAACAAAAGGAATCCAAAGAGGACCACACCAAGACACATCATAATTAAAATTCCAAGAGCTAAAGACAAAGAGAGAATATTAAAAGCAGCAAGACAAAAGCAGGTAGTTACCTATAAAGGGGCACCCATACGACTGTCAGCTGATTTCTCAACAGAAACCATGCAGGCCAGACGGGAATGGCAAGAAATATTCAAGGTGATGAATAACAAGAACCTACAGCCAAAAATACTCTACCCAGCAAAGCTATCCCTCAGAATCGAAGGCCAGATAAAGAGCTTCACAAATAAATTTAAGCTAAAGGAGTTCATCACTGCCAAGCCAGAATTATATGAGTTGCTAAAAGGGGTTCTTTAGGAAGAGGAAGAAAATAAAGATAAAAATTATGAACAAACACGTAACTATCAACAAGTGAGTCTAAAAACCAAGGGAAGTAAAAATCATGATGAACAATATTAACTGGTGAATATAATAGAATCAGAGGTATGGAAGGGGAGTGGACTGATGATTCTCGGGGGAATGGGGCGGGGCGGGAAGAGACTGAACATAAACTGCACCTATGGATGAGGACAATGGGGGATGGGGAAAGGGCAGAGAATTGAATGGGAACTTGGTGTAGGGGAGCAATGGGGGGGGGGAATGAGGAACATTTGTAATAATATGAACAATAAAGATGTATTAAAAAAAAAAAAACTATGAGACTAGATCTCCTCTGAGAATTTGATGCCATAGATCTGGGATGGGGCTCAAGCATCAATTTCTTTTTTAAAAGCTTCCCAGGTTATTGAAATGTATAGCCATGTTTGAGAGGCACTGCCCTAAATTTCCTCATTTAGGGCGCCTGCTTATGCTCATCCTTGGGTTTTTCACCCCATGTGACCTTTCCAGACAAAACAGTTATGGTGCCATTGAGAACAATGGTTTCTGATCGCAGATAGTTTATAGCTTCAAAGTTACTACTTATAATAACACAAGTTACTACTTATAGATTGGGATTTCCTTCCTAGGCTGTAATCTGTTATCTGAAATCATAAACATTTGCAGGAACAGGAGAGGTGAGCTATTGCATATTGTGTATAGAGCAGCCTAATAGATTGACTGTAGTAGTCCTATATGGACTGAGACATTCCTTAGAATGTGACGTCAGTGGAACTTTGCTTCTTGGCCATTAGAAACTTCTCTGTGAATGAATTTACAACTCCAGGCTCTATCCTTTAGGAATCAGAATGGAAAGCAGATACTATTCTCAAAGACAAAATAGCATATGGCTAATTACAGATGAGTGCTTCCCAAAGCTGGTTGCCCATCAAAAACACCTGGCAAGTTCTTAAAATATAGATTCCCAGGCCCCACCCAGGTAGATAATGGAGAAGATAAAATGCTAGGTAGTGGGACAGCATTATCGAAGGCATAGGTATGTGAAATAGTTCAGTATGATGGCATAGGAATGGCAAGTCATTTGTTTTGGCTCTATCAGGTCACGTGAAGAGAGCATGAGAAACGAAGCTGGAAGAGAAATCAGAGAGCAAATAATGAAGGGCCTTGTGTGCCTCTACAGAACTTAAATTTTATTTTGAATACAATGGGGAGGCATTGAGTGCTTTTGAGCAGAAAAAAAGTGCCATTATCAAATTTTAAGTCCTTCAGGCAACTGTGTTGACTGAATGCTAGGGGAATAATTAGAGATGAAAAGATCAGCCAGCAGCCTATTGCTGTAGTTCAAGAAAATTGATGCAGTTTTCCAGTGCACCAGTGGCAGAGGAGTCAGGTTAGTCCTTTCCTAGGCTTTGCTGAAGGCTTCTAAGTGATATAAAATTCAGCCACATCATCATATCCCTACTTTTATTTAATAAACATCAATGGAGGGCATCCTATACCAGTCTGTGTGCTAGGCTCTTTGACTGACTAGCATTTAGCTGTGTCTTCACAACTAGAACAGTAGCTCCCTGCAATTCTGTGTAACTGCTTCTTGAAATGTCAAAGTATTAAACTGGAAATCTGGTATTAAACTTGCATATCTCCGAACTGACAACATTTCTCAAGTTCCTCTATATTAACTGTCATAAAGTATTTAATATCATTAAACTCCTTAAGACCAAATTCTACTTTAATTGGGCTCTGAAACTAGACACTTTTTCAAACATGCTATCCTTCATAATTGACTGCAGTGCTTTACATAGTTTGTCATTCATACTGACACTATATGAGGATGTTCAATTAGAATAGCTTGTAAAGGGAGATAGTGACAGACATTACATGAACAATCTGATAATACCCCAGGATAGGATTGTGTATATGTGTTGGAAAGTACTTATTTATCTTCAAAAAAGGGAACCTGAGGTCTGTGAAGTAAGGTTAGGAAGGAATAATTATTTCATTTGCCACGGGCCCATGAGAGACCTAAACCAGTGTCTAAATGCTCCTAGTTCCTTACGTCTGTGGAAGGCATCCACAAAAACAGTTTTTCCGGCATTCTCCAGACCGATGATGATGATGGTCACATTCCTATTAATGGAAAAGAAAAATGAGCCAAAGCCTTAAAAGCAGTCAATTCTTAAGCTAAACAAAGAAGTCTACTCTTCCTTGGTGTATGGGGATCTTCCCAATATATGTACCATAAAAGGCACAGCCAAGGTGGTAGAAGGTTATATAGGAATCTCTTCCCAAGGTCTCCAAAAATGTGTTTCTTCCTGAGTCACTTGCCTTGCAGAATTAGCCAGTCTCCTCAAACCTTGTCCTCAATCTTGCACACACTTGACTAATCACTTCCCCTAACAATATACAGTATATCATTATTTGTCCCATGAGGGACTGTAGGAAGATACATTGGAGGAAATGGTGGAATAGGTCTAGGGTAATAATTACAATATTACCTTTGTGTTCCTTCAATATTTAGTTGAGGCCAGCAGGATGTCATTAGCTTGAACATAATTCAGCTTTGTTCTGTAATATTAAGGGAAACAAGTAAATAAGAAATCAGCCCCATTATTAACATTGAACTTGTCAGCTTATGACTACATAGGTGGTGATAAACAAAGGCTTGAACTGACAGAAGTCCATTACTTTATTCTAGCCACGCTTATCTATAAATGTCATAGAGTGAGGGGTGGATAATCCTCAATTCTACTGGCATATTCCTGCAAAATAGGATGGTTTCTTGTTAAAGCAACCTATGCAGACATGATGGCATCAGGTATGGCCTTCCCTTCATCCATAGATCATCCCTGTTGGGAATATCTTAATTCAACCATAGGCAGGGTGGGGTGAAGCCTTGGATAAGAACCAGCGTAGATTTCAAGGACCTATTTATTGGGAAACCTGTTCTAAATGACAACTATCTACTGTGCTTGGTTCTCTTATTGCCTCTGGTTAAAAAATGTTGGTAATCCATTGTCATAAATTTCATAAAATTCCTAGAGTTAAAATGGACCTTAGAAATCATCTAGTAGTCTAATAGATAGCAAACATCAGTCCAGTTGCCCCACTCTCAAAGATTCCCAAGGAGTTTCATAATCTCTCCAGGAGTTTTTCAAAGTGCAACCATATTTGAACGTGAATGTCTAAGTAAAAAGGATAATTTAGACAATCACCTCAAGGTTCATCCATGTTATAGCATATATTAGTATTTTTTCCTTTTTATAGATGAATAATATCCCATTGTATGGATATACCACTTTTTGTTTATTCATTAGTTTATGGACATTTGGCTCTTGTCAATAATGTTGCTATAGACATTTTTGTACAACTTTGTCGACATATGTTTTCAGTTTTCATGGATACATATACTTAGAAGTGTAGTTGTTGGGTCATATAACTCTACATTTAAACTTTTGAGGAAGTGCCAGACTGTTTTTCCAAGTGACTTCAACATTTCACATTCCCACTTGCAGTGCAGGAGGGTTCCAATTTCTCCACATCCTTGTCAACACTTGTGGTCTTTTGTTTATAGCCATCCTAGGGGGTGTGTAGTGGTATGTGATTGTGGTTTTGATTTACATTTCCCTAATGACTAATATATTGGAGCTCAGGGCTGGGGGAACTCTGGGCTACCAAAGTATTTCAGCTGATCTTCAGATGGGCTTTGCTTAGCTCTCTGATGAGCACACTGTATGTGCCAGTTTATCATTAATTAACATCAGATTCATCCACTGTTTTGGAGAATTGTCATTCCCAAATAGGGACTCACATTTTATAGCATTTCTAGGAGTACAGTTTGTTCCCTAGGAAATCATTTGGCTTCCCATAAGGACCTCTTGGAGAACGGCCCTGGTTTATGCTAGACAAAAGGGAAACCTTATATATGGCCTGTGATCAAAACTTTGTTGATAAGACCTTGAGCCTGAATCACCAGAATCTGACTGTCTGGGTTCCACAGTAGGCATCTCTCTTTGAGACAAGACCAGTAGCAGGTTCATGTCTATATCCTTACAATAGAAAGAGCCTCCTAACTTGAGCTCATGCTCTCTGTATTTGTTAGTGTCACCAGGAAAGGTCAAACTGGCATTATACAAGTTCTTCCTTAAAACTTATCCTAAGGGGAGAACCAAGATGGTGGTGTATGTATATGCCTGTACTCACCACTTCCCATAACCACATCAAAATTACAACTAAAATACAGAACCACCATCATTCAGAACCACCTGAAAGTTGGCTGAATGGAAGTCCTCTAGCAAGAGGAGTAAAAAAGAAAGCACATTGAGACTGGTAGGAGGGGTGGAGGCACTGAAAAGGCTGGTCTGATATCCACATGTGCCACTTTAAAAAAAATCTGGATGTGATCATCTCTGTGGAGGCCTCCCGTAAAGAGCATGGAGGTCCCAGCCCCAAACCAGACCACCATCACAGGGTCCCAGAGCTGGTAAGAGAAGTCCCCACAACTATGGCTATAAAAACCAGTGAGGATTGAGGATGAGAGACATGTAGGCTGCTGGA
The DNA here is from genome assembly GCA_963924515.1 of Vespertilio murinus. Classification (NCBI taxonomy): domain Eukaryota; kingdom Metazoa; phylum Chordata; class Mammalia; order Chiroptera; family Vespertilionidae; genus Vespertilio; species Vespertilio murinus. Next base: position 40,762,712 of record OZ004710.1, read on the forward strand.
GACCCAACTGTTCCTTTTAAAGGGCCGGCACATGAACTCAGACTTGATACCTCTAAGCTCCAGCACCAGGTGGCTCTGGGAGACTCAGACACATATAAGGAGGAGCTGGATTGTCTGCTTTTGGGCATGCTGTCCTCAGCTGCAGCTTGTTTGAGAGATTTTTAGCAAAGTCTGAAGCCTAAGCCAGGACAGGCCATTCATAAGGCAAAACTGCTGCAAACAGCTTGGATGGGGCTGCAAATTGGATGGAGTGAGGTCTCAGGTAGTTCTCAGGGTGGAGCTAAGAGTTTGCTCCAGGCTGATTGAGACTCAGCTATGACTGCCAGTCAGCCTTGTGGCATGGGAGGTCCCAGCACAGGAACAATGACCCTTGCAAGCAACCCTGTCTAGATGAAAGCCATCCCTGAGTTCTTACTCTGATGTCAGACAATCCAGCTCCTTCTTATATGTGTCTGGGTCTCCCAGAGCCACCTGGTGTCTGAGTTCATGTGCCGGCCCTTTAAAAGGAACAGCTGGGTCTCCAGCAGCCTACATGTCTCTCATCCTCAATCCTCTAAGCTTAGAGCACTAGTTAAGTATACAATTTTGCCTATACGTTCCCAAAAATTCTAGTTTAGCACTTCTTAGTTGGGATTCAGGAATCTGTATTTTAACAACTCCACCAGGTGATTCTCATCATAAGAAAAGTTTGGGAAACACTGGACTATAGGTATACTCCTCCCAGAGATGCCAATAGCAATCAAGGCTCAACTACAAAACTGTGCACACCAAAACCGGTTTGCCTCAGTGGAGAGAGCATTGGCCTGTGGACTGAAGGGTCGCAGATTCGATTCTGGTCAGGGGCATGTACCTTGGTTGCAGGCATATCCCCAGTAGGGGTGTGCAAGAGGCAGGTGGTCGATCATTCTCTCTCATCAATGTTTCTAACTCTCTGTCCCTCTCTCTTCCTCTCTGTAAAAAATCAATAAAACATATATATATTTTTAAAAACTGTGCACACAGCCCACACAGGGGCACACACAGGGAGTGCACCTAGACTGCCCAGCTCAGGTGACTGAGGAGGCTCAGCCACTGGACCATACAGGATACGCTTCCAATTTTAGGAGACATAATATCTCTGGATACCTAATAAATTGAAACAAACACAGGGAACAGCTAAAATGTGGACACAAAGAAAGATGTCACAAATGAAAGAAATTGAAGCAAGCATACTACTGGATACAGAGTTCAAAACCATGGTTATAAGATTACTTCAAGGATCTTGATGAGACTTTAAAGAATCTTAGAAGGTCAAAGACATGAAAAAGGACCAGACAGAAATTAAACATATATTAAATCAGTGATCGGCAAACCACAGCTCACAAGCCACATCCGGCTCTTTGGCCCCTTGAGTGTGGCTCAGCGTTAGAACTACTTCTTCCAAATATACTCGCCCAGGCCGAAAACCGACTTCTGTGCATTGGTCACAAAGTTTCAGTCACACTGTATATGCGTGCCTGCACATGGTATTTTGTTGAGGAGTCACACTCAAGGGGCCAAAGAGCCGCACGTGGCTCGCAAGCTGCAGTTTGCCGACCACTGTACTAACTGAAATAAAGAACAAGTTATAGGGGATTCAGATTGTTGAGGTCTAAGCCCTAAAGGGCCTGGCCTGTGGCTGGCTGAGGGAAGGTTTTGGATCTCCAGGCTCTGTATAGAAGGTAGGCTGAGGGAAGGCCTTAGGTCACTGGAATTGCTGAAAGGGGTTAGATGGAACCAAGGGTCTGGAGCCAGAGAACCTAGCCCTGGCCTGCAGGGCTGCACAGTGTAGCCCAGAAGGAGCCCAGCCTCCAGGATTCAGCATGTTTGCAGAGGGACTCACCAGAGCACATGACCTTTTCCGTGTTGCCCTGGTGGCCAGAGTGTGGAGCTGGTCTCCTGGGAGGGTCCTGAGGATCCTGGGTAGGTGCTATCAGGAATAGAATTGAAGGGTGAGTCAGGCAGCCAGGGCTGCAGCCAGGGCCCAGTGTTCTTCCTGGTGGTCTGTTGAACCCTGACTAGAGCTGGCTCTGCAGGGCTATCCTGGTACACAACTCCCTCCCTCTGCATGTTCTTACTTAGCAAGTTTGGCTCTGGGTCCTGTTTGCCTTCTGCCAAGTCCAGAGATTGAATTAGAGCCTTTTCTACCAGGGCCACCAGCTGAAGAGCCCCCAGTCCTCCATTGCCCCTTCTTTCCTCCTGCCTCCTTTCCCCCACCCCTTGGCCTTAGGTTGAACCAGCCTCTTCCAGAAGGTAGGTGAATCCACTCATTCAGAAGTCTGGAAGTTTCCCTTGAGCTGGTGTTGGCATTATCCTAGGTGGGGTAGTCTACCATATCAGCTCTGGGGTCTTGGGAATTTCCTTGACCTGTGTCAGCCTCTATTTCTTATCAATCAGATTGTGGTAATAAAAGAGCCTTCCTAGAGTGGTTATGAGAAATGGAAAGGGTATAAAATTCATTTAGTAGGCGTTGGTTTTATTAACTTCTTTTTAAAAAATATATTTTATTGATTTTTTACAGAGAGGGAGAGCTAGAAACATCGTTGAGAAACATGGATCAGCTGCCTCCTGCACACCTCTAACTGGGGATGTGCCCACAACTAAGGCACATGCCCTTGACCGGAATCGAACTTGGGACCCTTGAGTTTGCAGGCCGATGCTCTATCCACTGAGCAACACTGGATAGGGCTTATTAACTTCTTTAGGCCATGAGTTTTGGGGAGCAGAGATAATAATCACCTTTTATTTTTTGTATCCCCTGTTTTGTGTGTTCAGTAGAGTTTACATATGAATGTTCCTGCCTGGTCCTCACCTCTCCAAGTGGCTGGGGTGGGACCAGGCCAGCCAGCAGCCAGCTCCCTCAGACAAAGACCGCAGTCCCTAGTCTCCCACCCCTACTTCACCCTCAACCACTCCTAGGAGAAAGCCAGTTGCCTGAGTACTGCTCCACCTACTTGTGCATATTCATTTACACAGTGGCATTCTCTGCCTGTACATTTAGGTGGCCACATCTACTTGGATTATAGATACCATTTGTCCTTGGTACATATTAGGCCCTGTCCTAGGCACTTTCCATAGTCATATTCTCCACTTGAGAGGCTGATACAGTGCCTAACTGGTTAATGTCAAGTTGAGATTAGAACTGTCAACATAAGAAACATGCAAATCTATAGGGAATTTTTGTGAGTTTATTTGAACCAAACTATTGACAATTTTCAGGAAGCACAATCTCAAAGGACTGAGAAAATGCTCCAGAGAATGGCAGTTTTGCACCTGTGTGTGTATGCGCGCGCACACACACACACACAAACACACACACACAAACACACACACACGTTACAGAATTCAGCAGTTGAGTAGAAGATTCCAAGAATCAAATCAACAATTTGTCATATGAGAAAGCAAAAAACACCCAATCAGAAGAGCAAAAAGAATCCAAAAATATGAAGATAGTGTAAGGAACCTCTGGGACAACTTCAAACATACCAACATTCCAATTATGGGGGTACGAGAAGGGACAACAGAAAGCAAGATATTGAAAGCTTATTTGAAGAAATAATGACAGAAAACTTCCCCGACCTGGTGAAAGAAATAGACTTACAAGTCCAGGAAGTACAGAGTTCCAAACAAGAAGGACCCAAAGAGGACCACATCAAGACACATCATAATTAAAATGCCAAGGGTTAAAGACAGAGAATCTTAAAAACAGCAAGAGAAAAGAAGTTACCTACAAGGGAGCACCCATACGACTGTCAGCTGATTTCTCAACAGAAACTTTGAGGGCCAGAAGGGAGTGGCGAGAAATATTCAAAGTGATGAATAGTAAGGACCTACAACCAATATTACTCTACCTAAGAAAGCTCTCAATTATAATTGAGGATCAGATAAAGAACTTCACAAATAAAAGGTAAAGGAGTTAATCACTACCAAACCAGTATGATATTAAATGTTGAAGGGTATTATTGAAGAAGGAAAAGAAGAAAGAAGAAGGAAGAAGAAAGAAGGAAGAAGAAGGAACCTATGGAGGACCGAAGCAAGATGGCGGCCTAGGAAGTCTCTGGGTCGCCATCTCCTCAACAATTTGGAAAAAAACAACAGCTAAAATAGAAAGGGATCGCACCAGACCCACAGGAAAGCTGGCGAAATGGGAAGGCTACAACTAGACACAAAGCAGGACAATGCTGCTGCCATGTGGAGTTTAAAACTACAGCGAAACTGGACCTGCCGGAGCTGCTGCCACCAGGAATGAGGGAAGCCAGACCTCTCTCCGCCCCGGGGTCCAGGGAGTGGGCCAGCCCTGCCAGCCGCCACGGGAGCTGATGTAGGCCTACGCCGCGCCTTCGGCTCCTGCCTGGACGAGAAGCCCGTGAGCGCGACCTCCCTGCCCGCAGCAATCCCAGCCCTCAGCCATCCCAGCCCGCCTGCAGTGCTGGAGAGGAGATCGCGCAGAGTCTCCCTGCCCATAGCCAGCTCGGCCTAGAAATGGGAAGCCTACAACTAGACACCAAGCAGGGCACTACTGCTGCCATGTGGAGTTTAAAACTACGGTGAAACCGGACTTGCCGGAGATGCTGCCGCCAGGAATGAGGGAAGCCAGACCTCGCTCCGCCCTGGGGCCTAAGGACTGGGCCAGCCCGCCGGCCATGGGAACCAGGGAGCTGTTATGGGACTTTCGGCGCCTGCCCACAACCATCCCGAGGAGCTGTCGCGGCGTCTCCCGGCCTGTGGCCAGCTGGGCCCAGTCTCCGCACGTACCTTATTGGTGGGGAGCTGGCGCGGCGCCTTCCCTTTGAGCTCTGGCGTGTCTTTCCGCTGCCACCACCAGCAGTCGGCTCCAAAGCTTACGCCACTACTACCATGTGGATTTTAATACTACACGGGAAATTGAGACTCAGGAGCTACCGTCGCTGCCGCACCCGCCACCGCTGCCCCCGCAAATGGGAATCCACCAAAATCAGAGCTCACTACACCCCGTGCTCAGAGAGAGTGTGGCTTCAGAACTTAGCCTCTGCGTCCACAGCAGCTCCGCTTCCGCAACAAAGGAGACACCATTGAGGGCGGTCTCTCCACCCGCAGCCATCTCAGCCCGCCCACAACCTTCCCAGCACACCCGCCGTGCTGGTGAGGAGCCAGCACGGCACCTTCCGTTAGTGGCCCCGACGAGTCCTTCCTCAGCCGCCGCATGGCCGAGCCGAAGCTCCCGCCACTGCCGCCATGTGAACTTTAAAACTACAGTGGAAATTGAACCACAGTAGTGACCGTCAATGCCGCACCAACCACCACCACCCGCCACCACCACTGAAAATGAAGGAAATCCACCGAGAACAGAGCTCACTACGCCCTGGGCTCAGAGAATGGGCAGCCTCAGAACTTAGCCTCCGCATCCGCAGCTGCTCCGCTTCCGCACTGAACGAGACACATTTGAGGGCGGTCTACCCACATGCAGCCATCTCAGCCCGCCTGCAACGATCCCATCCTGCCTGCCTTGCTAGCAAGGAGCTAGCGCGGCCCCTCCAATATGAGACCCCAGCGCCCGAGAGGGGTCGTGTGCCCTGGGTGAGCCATATGTCCAGGGGGCCGTGTGCCCCGGGTGAGCCGTGTGTCCCAGGGGGCCCTGTGCCCCAGGTGAGCTGAGTGTCCCAGGGGGCTGTGTGTCCCAGGGGGCCCTGTTTCCCGGGTGAGCCCTGTGTCCCAGGGGAAGCAGTGGGACCCAGGGGGAGGGGCGGTGAGAAACAGAGGAGGAGTGGACTCTATTCGTGTGGTCCTGAGATAGCCACCATAAAACAAGCAGACTGCCAAATGAGGAGCGGATTCTATTCATGTGATCATGAGATAGTCACCATAAAACAAGTAAATTATCAAATGACAGCAGGGAGGGGAAGGAGACCTGGGGGGAGATAAGAGAACAACCGAAGGACTGGTATGCATGAATACAACCAACGAACACAGAACTCTGGGAGGGAGGGAATGAATGGGAGGTGGTGGTGGTGGGGGGGCAATGGTAAGATATGTACACAATACAATACATTAATAAAAAAAATAAATTAAAAAAAAGAAGAAGAAGAAGAAAAAGAAGAAGAAGAAGGGAGAAGGAGGAGGAGGAGAAGGAGAAGAAGAAGAAGAAGAAGAAGAAGAAGAAGAAGAAGAAGAAGAAGAAGAAGAAGAAACAAAAATATGAATGATAAAATGACATTAAATATATATCTACCCACAATTGAATCTAAAAATCAAAATAAATGAACAAGAAACCCAATGAACAAAATAAACTGGTGAATAAAACAGAACTAGGGGTGTGGAAGCATGGAACAAAATCTCAGAGGGAAAGGGGGGAGGAGAACAGGAAGAGATTAACCAAAATCTTACCTATGGACACAGACAATAGGATGGTGAAGGCCTGGGATGGGGCAGGAACCTGGTGGAGGAGGACAATGAGGGGTGGGGTGGGGAGGAAACTGGGACATTTGTAATACTCTCCAAAACATATTAAAAAACAAAACAGCCTAAAACAGTTTGGCTCAGTGGATAGAGCGTCGGCCTGTGGACTGAAAGATCCCACGTTCGATTCCGGTGAAGGGCATGTACTTTGGTTTCGGGCACATCCCCAGTGTTTCTAACTCTCTATCCCTCTCCCTTCCTCTCTGTAAAAAATCAATACGATATATTTAAAAAACAAAACAAAACCAAAAACCTTATTCTAAGGGAGGATTAATGGGGTAACCAAGGAGAAAAATTATTAGACTAGGTCCTTTCTTTCATTTCCAGTGCCTCCCCTGGGTACCCTGAGATGAAATCACCTAAATTCAGTCTATAGTTTTCAGATTTCTTATCTGAAAGGAAGTGCAGAGAGTCCCAATGTACAATGGAGATAATGATATATTTTGCTTACCTTGAGGTGGTTAATTACTGATCAGATTACTGGTTCTTTATGGATGAAAGACATAAGATGTGTAGAGTAATAGGAAGATATGTTGAGATTTCTAGCCTTCATGCCAGATTAACACAGCTCAGTTGCCCCCTTATGAGGATATAGCAGTGACCTAACAATGGCTACCAATGTTCTGACATATTTATAGCAACCACTACCTGGTTCATAGCAACCAGAGAGTTTTCACATCTCCCTACCTTGTATTATGTACAGCTGATTATTAAATGAATTTTTAGTCATCATTTCTTTTAGTTTAAAAAGTATTGACAGAGAATTTACAATGTGCCAGCACTCATTTAGGTACTTTATACATATTAATACATTTAATCCTTATTACAAAAAGTAGGGGCTATCATTCCTACTTTTACAAGACGAGGTTCACAGCAAACTTTTTTATGAGTAGAAAGAGTACAATCTAAAATAACAATTAAAAGTATAGTAGAGTGAATTTTAAAAAGAGAAAGATGAGGTTCAAGGTTACCTGGCTAGTAAGTGGTAAATCGGAATTGAAACTCAGGTGGTCTGGCTTCAGTGTCCATAAATATTAGGTTAAGGGTCTTACAGTCTATGTAAGTTGAGAAGACCTCGAGTATCAGAGAAACTGCCCTGCTCTGGACCTTTCCATCTCTTCTAACCAAACTATTTTCTTTTTCAGTGAACTTTAAAAATATATATATATTTTATTGATATTTTACAGAGAAGAAGAGAGAGAGATAGAGAGCTAGAAACGTCGATGAGAGAGAAACATCGACCAGCTGCCTCTTGCACACCCCCTACCAGGGATGTGCCCACAGCCAATGTACATGCCCTTGACCGGAATCGAACCCAGGACCATTCAGTCCGCAGACCGACGCTCTACCACTGAGCCAAACCGGTTTCGTCTTTTTCAGTGAACTTTTTAAAAAGTAAGTTGACATACAATATTATATTAGTTTCAGGTGTACAACATCATGATTTGACATTTATATACCTTAGTAGAGGCCCAGTGCACGAAATTTGTGCACAGGGGGTGGGGGGTTCCCCTCAGCTCAGCCTGCACCCTCTCCAATCCGGGACCCCTTGGAGGATGTCCAACTGCTGGTTTAGGCCCAATCCTGGGAATCAGGTCTAAACCAGCAGTTAGACATCCCTCTCACAATCTGGGACCACTGGCTCCTAACTGCTCACCTGCCTGCCCACCTGATTGCCCCTAACTGCCCCCCAAATGGCCTGGTCACCCCCAACTGTCCCCCCTTGCCAGCACAGTTGCCCCCAACTCCTCCCCCCTGTGTCAGCCTGGTCACCCCTCACTGGCCCACCCTGTCAGCCTGATTACCCCATGCAGCCTGCTGTTCGTTCATTTGGTTGCCCCTCCCTAACCCCCTGCTGGCCTGGTTGCCCCATGTGGCCTGCTGCTCAGTCATTTGGTCACCCCTCACTGCCCCTCCCACTGGCCTAGTCTCCCCCAACTGCCCCCTGCAGGCCTGGTCACCCCTTGCAGCCTGCTGTTCAGTCACTTGGTCACCCTTCACTAACACCCCTGCCGGCCTAGTTGCCCCACAGCCTGTTCAGTCATCCATTTGGTTGTTTTGGATGTGATGGTCACTTAGCCTTTTATATATATAGATGATGTGATCACCACAATAAGACGAGTAACCACCTGTCACTGTAAAAAAGTTATTTAGTGAACTTTTAAAAATTAAACTTTATTTTATAATGGTTTTAGATATACAGAAAAATTACAGAGACACTACAGAGAGTTCTCATATTCCCTGAACCCAGTCTTTCCTATTATTTTGTTGTTCTTAATCCTCATCTGAGGATATTTTTCCATTAATTTTTTAGAAAGAATGGAAGGGAGGGAAGGAGGGAGGAAGAGAAAGGGAGAGAGAGAGAGAGAGAGAGAGAGAGAGAGAGAGAGAGAGAGAGAGATGTGAGAGAGAGAGATTGATGTGAGAGAGATTCAGTGATTGGTTGCCTACTGCATGCACCCCGATCAGGGCCAGGGATTGAGCCTGTAACCAGGGTGTGTGTCTAGGTCCCATCCCCTAACCTTACATTAGTATGGCACATTTGAATGAACTGATGTTGATATGTGATTATTTACTAAAGTTCATACTTTATTCACGTTTTATTAGTTTTTACTTAATGTCATTTTTCTTTCCAAAGATCCCATTTAGGATACCACAGTACATTTACTTGTCAAGTGTCCTTAGCTTACTCTTGGTTGTGACAGTTGTGCAGCCTTTGATGACTTAGACAGGAGCACCGGTCAGTTTTGTAGAATGTCCTCACTTGGTGTTTGTTTGGTATTATTCTTAATATTACACTGGATTTATGTGTTTTGGGGAGGAAAACTACAGAGGTAAAGGCTCTTCTCATCACATCATGTCATGAGTACATGCTATCAATATGGCTTATTGCTGATGATGTTGACCTTGATCGCCTGACTGAGGTGGTATTTACCAGGTCCTTCCACAGTAGAGTTACTTTATTCTCCTTTTCATGCTGTATACTTTGGAAGAAAATTACTATGTGTAGCCTACACTTAAAATGGTGAGTTATGCTCTACCTTCTTGAGGGTGGAGTATCTACATAAATTATTTTGAATTCTTATATGGGAGGTTTATCTAGTCTCATCCATCTGTTTATTAAATCATTTATTAATACAGTATGGGCTAATAGGTATTCATTTTATACACTGAGTTATAATCCAATACTACTTTATTTACTTACTCAATTTGTTCCAGCTTTTGTATTGGCAGTTCTTTCAATTGACTTCTCTATCCCATTGACATATATCCTGTGTTGTGGATTCTTTTTTTTTTTTTTTTTTTTTTTGAGAATGTCCCCTCTTGCTAGCACTGTGAGAGGCTTCGGGCTCATTTTCTGTATTCTGTGCGCAGTCTTAGAATCAGCCATTTCTCCAAGGAGGCCTGGATCCTTTCATTAGAGTATGGTCTTAGAAATTGACATCTGGGTACTAGATATGCTTATTGCTACTGGATTCACATTGCTTCTAGGCCCTCTCAGATGACAGAGCAAGAAAATATATGTAGGTTTACTAACGTGGGTGTATACACATATCTATAAACATTTATGTGACTATGTTTATCTCTATTGAACTGGACATGAAATCATACTGATGTTTTCAACTCTAACCCATCACAGTGTGTATCATTTCAGCCTTCTCCCTTTACTTGGCTGTAACCTCCCATTACAACAATGAAAAACATGGCTTCTACTATCCACAATCTATTTACTTTATTGTTTAATTCCAATATACATGTATCAGAATTGTTAACTCATATAACCCCCATGGGAAGCCACTTGATCAGCTAGAGTATAGTTCCATATACAGTTTCTTTTACCTTTAATGTTACAGATTCCACTTATTTCCAAAATTACTTTGGTCAGCACACATATACTACCTTCTTCAATTAACTTGTTTCATACATTTTTTTAAAAATATATATTTTATTGATTTCTACAGAGAGGAAGAGAGAGGGATAGAGAGAGTTAGAAACATCGATGAGAGAGAATCATCGATCAGCTGCCTCTTGCACACCCCTCTACTGGGGATGTGCCCGCAACCAAGGTACATGCCCTTGACCGGAATCGAACCCGGGACCTTTCAGTCCGCAGGCCGACGCGCTATCCACTGAGCCACACCGGTTTCGGCATTGTTTCATACAATTTTAATGTACATCCTATGATAATTTTATGTGTAACTTAAGTGGACCATGAAATGACTAGATATTTCATCAAAATAATTTTGGGTGTTTCTGTGAGGGTTAGGATGAAAGTAACATCTAAATAGATTGTATAAAGAAAATTGTGTTCCCTAATATGTAGGCCTCATACATTCAGTTGAGGGCTTGAATAAAACAAGAAGGTTGACCCTCCCCTGAAAAAAACAGGATTCTCTATGCCTAATTGCATTCAAAATGGGAGTTTTTTTTTCTGACTTCAGACTCACACTAAAATAGTGGTTTTTGAGCCCGCTACCTTCAGACTGGAACTACACCAATCAGCTCTCCTAGATATATAGTTTGTATATTAATTTTACAGATCTTGGAACTTACCAAACTCCAAAATTGCATGAACCAATACCTTATAGTAAATATATACACACAGAGAGATATACAACAAATAAAGAGGAAGGAATACAAACACAACACTATAGAATGTTATCAGCATATAAGAGAAGAGAGTAAGAGAATAAAAAGGAACAGAAAAGAACTACAAAAATAATAAGAAAACAATTAATAAAATGGAAATAACTACATACTTATCAGTAATTACTTTAAATGTAAGTGGATTGTATGTTCCAATCAAAAGACAGGGTGGCTGAATGAATAAGAAAATATGACCCATGCATATGCTGCCTAAAAGAACCCATTACAGATAGAAAAGTACACACAGACCAAAAGTAAAGGGATGGAAAATAATAATTTGTACAAATGGAAATGAAAAATTTGCAGTAGCAATTCTTACAACAGACAAAATAGACTTTAAAACAAAGGTCAGGAATCCAAGATGACAGCAGTAGGTGGAAGCTATAATCACCTCCTCCAAGGATCAAACTGGAATTTCAACTAAGTTATAGAACAATCATCCTGGATAACCATCTGAAGGCTAGCTTAAGAGAGTCTTATAACTAAGGAATTATAGAAGAAGCCACATCGAGACTGGTTAGAAGGGCAGACATAAAACATGCTGGCCCTCTTCCTACAGGCAGTGGCTAAGATTCTGGAAGAATTATTTGTACAGATTATCATTTTCTATTATCTGTGAGGTATCTCCCCGAGAAGCATAGGATCTCAAGCCAAAGCCAGGCTTCCAACACCAGAGCACCAGAGCCATGAAGGAGTACCCACATAACATCTGGCTATGAAAAATGGGTTTCTATCTGTCGGAGAGAAACAGGAGTCCAATAAAGACACAGGAACCCTCTTAAAGGGTCAACACACAAAATTTTGTTCACAGCTACTAACTATAGGCTCTAGCAGAGGGAGGACTGAGCAGACTGGAGTCACATAAGGAGAGCTGGGGTTTGTAGTTCTGGGGAGAGATTTGAAGGATCCCTATGCTGACTCATTCTCCCAAATTGCAGATGCCATCTTTCTTGGGTGAAGAACTACATTCTGTGTAGTATGAGCTTGGGGGAAAGTAATAGTCCCACCCTTTGGACCCCATTTGCCCCACACTGTAGAGAAACACCCTGCTAAGGAGACAGCTGCCTTGACCAGGTTGTACAGGTTTGGGCATACTCGGGGAGTCAGTGATTGAGTTGAGTGGCTTTGGGGCTGGGGTCATTCCCCAATCATTCATGTGAACCGGACTGGCTCTTCTTACTCACTGGAGACCTGTCAGAACCACCCTTAGGGCACCAGAGGCCCCATCTGCCCAACTCCTAATGGCTCTACCTGACCAAGGTGAGGAAAAAATTCAGGACAGACTGAGTTGTGTGGCTCTGGGGCAGGAAACACAACCCTTCACCTTCCCCAAAGCCTGACAAGCACCTCCCCCTCTTTGGACAACTACTCACCCCTACTTGGTAACACACTGTAAACCTACGCAATGCAACTTGAATACTGCCAGAGGCTCTTTCAGTGACTAAGCCTAACAGGAGCCGGTGTCTGATATTTGCCTGCACCAGAGTTTCCTCCAAGACATCTCAAACCAAAACACCCCTTCAGACAACATCAGAGTAGGATCCAATAAGCTTCACAATCATCATATCTAAAGCGAGCTCTAGGTAGGCACCAAAACCTGCTGAGGCTAATTTGGCTTCATGTGGTCAGAACCTACACATTAGCTCACACACTGTAGTCAGGATTGATCCTCATAGTAAGCATGCAAGAGGGTCGATCCCAGGCATGAATGGCCCAATAGCAATCATGACTTAATTATAACAGGAAGGCCCACATAATCCACACAAGGGACATTCCTTGAGTATCCAACTCACTTGATCAAAGAGACTATACCACTAGATCCCACAGGACACCTATACCATAAGGCCACCATAGAAAGAGTAGGAGTCATGGCAGATCTAATACATAGGAATAAACAAAAAGGGAATAAAATGGGGAGACAAAGAAACAGGCCCCAAATGAAATAACAGAACTCTTCAGAAAAAGAGCTAAATTAAATGGAGGCAAGCAATTTATCAGATATAGAGTTCAAAGTAATGGTTATAAAGTTGGTCAACAGCATGAAAAAGGACATAGAAGTTATAAAAACGGATTAATCAGAAATGAAGAATAATATATCTGAAATGAAGAATTCACTGGGAGGAATAAGCAGTAGGTCAGAAGAAGCAGAGGATTAAATCAGTGATTTGGAATACAAGGTAAAAAACAAACAAACAGACAAACACACACACACCCAATCACAGCAGCTAAAAGAAAAATGAGTTTAAAAGAATAAGGATAGTTTAAGGGACCATTGGAACAACATGAAGTGCAACAACAAAAGGAGAAAAGAGAGAGCAAGGGATTTAGATTCTATTTGAAGAAATAATGACTGAAAACTTACCTAACTTGATGAAGGAAAAAAACACAAGTTTAGGAAGCATAGAGAGTCCCAAATAAGATGAACCCAAAGAGACATACACAAAGACACATCATAATTTAAATGGCAAAGATAAAAGACAAAAGGGAATCTTAAAAGTAGCAAGAGAAATATATTAATGACCTACAAGGGAGCTCCCATAAGACTATCAGTTGATTTTCCAACAGAAATATTTCAAACCAAAAGGGATTGGCATGAAGTATTCAAAGTAATAAAAAGCAAGAATATAAAATCAAGACTGCTCAATCCAGCAAGGCTATCATTCAAAATAGAATATGAGATAAAGAGCTTCCAATACAAAATATGTTAAAGTAGCTTATTACCACCAAATCAGCACTGCAAGAAATGTTAAAGGGACTACTATAAGAAGAAGAAATGAAGAGAGAGAAGCATATGCATAATGACAATAAATAAGTGCCTATCATTAATCACTTTACTAGTAAATGTAAATGGCTTAAATGCTCCAATCAAAAGACATAGGGCATCTGAATGGATAGGAAAGCAAGACTCATATATATGCTGACCATAGCACAATTCCTATTAAAATACAAATGGAAAATTTTAGAGATCTAGAACAAATACTCCAAAAGTTTATATGGAACCACAAAACAACTCAATCAGCCACAGAAACCTTGAGAATGAACAAGTATAAGGGATCACAATACTGGATATCAAATTATACCACAAAGATATTGTAAAAAAAACAACCTCATACTGGCACAAAAATAGGCATATAGATAAACAAAATAGATAATAGAAAACAGAAATTGACCCAAGCCACTACACTCAATCAATATTTTCCAAAGGACACGAGCATACAATGGAGTCAAGACAGTCTTTCAAAAAATGGTGCTGGAAAAATTGGACAGGTATATATAAAAAAAATAAAAGAAAAAAATAAAAAGAAAATAGAACACCAACTTATACAATACATAAGAATAAACGAAAATGGCCCAAACCGGTTTGGCTCAGTGGATAGAGCGTTGGCCTGTGGACTGAAAGGTCCTGGGTTCGATTCCGATCAGGGGCATGTACCTGGGTTGCAGGCACATCCTCAGGGGGGTGAGTGTGTGTGCAAGAGGCAGCTGATTGATGATTCTCTCTCATCGATGTTTCTAACTCTGTATCCCTCTCTCTTCCTCTGTGTAAAAAATTAATAAAATATATTTTTAAAAAGAATAAATAAAAATGGATAAAATACTTAAATATAAGTCGTGAAACCATAAAAATCCTAGAAGAAACCATAGATAGAAAAATCTAAGACATCTCTTGTAGCAATATGTTTGCTGATATATCTCTGGGAGCGTGGGAGCGAGGGAAACAAAGGAAAAAATAAGCAAATGCAACTACATAAAAATAAAATCTTCTTCACAGCAAAAGAATCCATCAACAAAATGAAAAGGGAGCCAAAACCAGTTTGGCTCAGTGGATAGAGTGTCAGCCTACGGACTAAAAGGTCCCAGGTTCAATTCTGGTCAAGGGCATGTACCTTGGTTGCGGGCACATCCCCAGTAGGGGGTGTTCAGGAAACAGCTGATTGATGTTTCTAACTCTCTATCGCTCTCCCTTCCTCTCTGTAAAAAAATCAATAAAATGTATTTTTTTCCAGTTGTTTTTATTAAGGTATTATATGTGTACATATCTTACCATTGCTCCCCCCCTCCCCCACCTCACATTCATGCCCTCTCTCCCCAGAGCTCTGTATTTGTTGGTTGTACTTATATTCATGCATACCAGTCCTTCGGTTGTTCTCTTATCTCCCCCCAGGTCTCCTTCCCCTCCCTGCTGTCATTTGGCAGTCTGCTTGTTTTATGGTGACTATCTCAGGACCACACGAATAGAGTCCGCTCCTCCTCTGGTTCTCACCGCCCCTCCCCGAGTCCCACTGCTTCCCCTGGGACACACGGCTCTCCCGGGGCACAGGGCCCCCTGGGACACACAGCTCACCCGGGGCACACAGCCCCCTGGCACGCACGGCTCACCCGGGACACCCGGCCGCTTTGGGGGACACGGCTCACCCGGGGCACAGGGCCCCCTGGGACACACGGCTCACCCGGGGCACATGGCCCCCTGGGACACATGGTTCACCCGGGGCACAGGGCCCCCTGGGACATATGGCTCACCCAGGGCACACGGCCCCTCTGGGGAGCTGGGGTTGCGTATTGGAGGGGCCGCGCTAGCTCCTTGCTAGCACGGCAGGCAGGCTGGGATGGTTGCAGGTGGGCTGAGATGGCTGCAGGCGGGTAGACTGCCCTCAAAGGTGACTCGTTTGGTGCAGAATCGGAGCAGCTGCGGACTCGGAGGCTAAGTTCTGAGGCCTCCCACTCCCTGAGCCCAGGGCGTAGTGAGCTCTGTTCTCGGTGGATTTCCTTTATTCGCGGCAGTGGTGGCAGGTGGCGGTGGGCGGTGCGGCATTGAGGGTCGCTCCTGTGGTTCAATTTCCACTGTAGTTTTAAAGTTCACATGGCGGCAGTGGCGGGAGCTTCGGCTTGCCATGCGGCAGCTGAGGGAGGACTCGCCAGGGCTGCTAACGGAAGGCGCCTTGCCGGCTCCTCACCAGCACTGCAGGTGTGCTGGGAAGGTTGTGGGCGGGCTGAGGTGGCTGCGGGCGGAGAGCTCCCCCTCAATGGTGTCTCCTTTGGTGCAGAAGTGGAGCTGCTGTGGACGCAGAGGCTAAGTTCTGAAGCCACACTCTCTCTGAGCCCCGGGCGTAGTGAGCTCTGATTTCAGTGGATTCCCATTTGCGGGGGCGGCGGATGCGTGCCCGCTCCTCAGGATGGTTGTGGGCAGGCGCCGAAGGCGCAGCGAAGGTCCCATATCAGCTCCCTGTTTCCCACGGCTGGCGGGCTCGCCCAGTCTCTGGGCCCCGGGGCGGAGTGAGGTCTGGCTTCCCTCATTCCCCGCAGCAGCGTCTCCGGCAGGTCCGGTTTCGCCATAGTTTTAAACTCCACATGGCAGCAGTGGCGCCCTGCTTGGTGTCTAGTTGTAGCCTTCCCATTTCTGGGTCGAGCTGGCTGCGGGAAGGGAGACGCTGCGCGATCTCTTCACCAGCACAGCGAGCACGGGGGCTGGGCCCAGCTGGCTGCGGACGGGGAGACGCTGCGCCCGCTCCTCTCCAGCACTGCGGGCAGGCTGGGATGGCTGCGGGCTGGGTTGGCTGCGGGCAGGGAGGTAGCGCTCATGGGCTTCTCGTCCAGGCAGGAGCCGAAAGGCGCAGCGGAGGCCCGCATCAGCTCCCATGGCGGCCGGCCGGCTGGCCCACTCCCTGGGCCCCGGGGTGGAGTGAGGTCTGGCTTCCCTCCTTTCCGGTGGCAGCGGCTCCAGCAGGTCCAGTTTCACTATGGTTTTAAACTCCACATGGCAGCAGCGGCGTCCTGCTTTGTGTCTAGTTGTAGCCTTCCCATTTCGCCAGCTTTCCTGTGGGTCTGGTGCGATCCCTTTCTATTTTAGCTGTTGTTTTTTTCCAAATTGTTGAGGAGGTGGCAGCTTAGGAGACTTTCTAGGCCGCCATCTTGTTTCGGTCTCCAAATGTATTTTTTTTTAAAAAAAAGAAAAGGTAGCCCACTGTATGGGAGAACATATTTGACAATGATACATCTGATAAGGGGTTAATTTCCAAAATATATAAAGAATTCATACAACTTAACAAAAGGAAGACAAACAATACAATTTAAAAATGGGTAAAGGACCTAAATAGACAATTCTCCAAAGTGGACATACAACTGGCCAAGAGACATGAAAAAAAAATGCTCAAAGTCACTAATCCTCAGAGAGATGCAAATTCAAAAGACAATGAGGTATCAACTCACACCTGCCAGAATGGCTACCATCAGTAAATCAATAAACAAGTGTTGGTGGGGATGTGGAGAAAAAGGAACCCTAATAAACCGATGCTGGAAATGCAGACTGGTACAACCACTATAGAAAACAGTGTGGAGTTTCCTCAAAAAATTTATAAGTGGAACTGCCCCTTGAACCAGTGATCCCACTTCTAGGAATATCCTAATAAAGAGAGAATATGCAAATTGACCGTCACACCATAACAAAATGGCTGTGCCCACAGTGGAGGCAGGGATTCTGTAACACAAGATGGCTGCTCCTACAGCAGAGCCAGGGATCCCATAACACAAAATGGTTGTGCCCACAGCAGAGGCCAAGTTGCTGTAACAAGCCTTAACCAGCAATAATCAGGTATCTGAGGCTACGTGTTGCTGGGCTGGGACAGAAGACCTGAGGCTGTGCCCCCAGCCTGGTGGGGCTTGACAGGGGACCTCAGGTGGCATCTTCCACCCTGGCGCTGGGCTGGGGGACCTTAGGTCATGCCCCCAATCTGGCAGGGCTTGATTGGGGACCGCAGGCCACACTCCCACTTCAGTGCCTGGCTGGGAGACCTCAGGCCATGCCCCCTGCCCTGGCACCAAGCCAGGGAACCATGCTTTATGCCATGTGGGGCTTGATGGGAGATCTCAGGCCATGCACATTGCCTGTGGGGGATAACAGGGGCTTAACAGGGGACCTCAGGCCATACCCCCTAGCCTGGGCCAGGAGACCGCAGGCTGGTCCCCCCGACCTTGTCAACACTGGGCCAGGCGACCTGAGGCCAGGCACCCAACTCAGTAGGGGTTGATGGGGGTGGGGCTGGTTGGGTCTGGGTCTTGCGTGATTTTGAGGCACACATGGGTGGGTGGGAACATGACTCTGGTTCCAGTGGAATGCCCAGACTCTGTCAGGAGAAAGATTTTCATATACATTTTACTAATTTTCTTTTATATCTGACACTTCTATTATAAAGGGCAGATAGCAATATTAAAATATTTCCTATAATTAGTTCCCTTTTCTTTTTCTTATTGTTTATAGTATTACAAATAGTAGTACAAATAGTAGTCCATTTTTCCCCATTGACCTTCCTCCAGTCTCCCCTACATACTGGCACATGCCTTCACCTCACCCCATCCCCAGTGACTTGTGTCCATTGGTTATGCTTATATGCATGCATACAAGTCCTTTGGTTGATCTCTTACCATCCCTGCAAGACTCCCCAGCCTTCCAGCTATAATTTGACAGTCTGTTCAATGCTTCTCTGCCTCTGTATCTATCGTTTTGTTCATCAGTTTATAATGTTCTTTATTATCTATAAATGAGTGAGATCGTGTGGCATTTTTCTTTCACTGACTAGCTTATTTCACTTAGCATAATGCTCTCCACTACCATCTAGTCTGCTGCAAATGGTAAGATTTTTTTCTTTTTTTTTTATAGCACCATAGTATTCCATTGTGTAGATGTACCATATATTTCTAATCCACTCATCTGCTGATGGGCATTTAGGCTGTTTCCAAATCTTAGCTATGGTGAATTAATTGTGCTGCTATGAACATAGGAGTGCATATATCCTTTCTGATTGGTGTTTCTGTTTCCTTAGGATATATTTCTAGAAGTGGTATTAGTCAAATGGCAGCTCCATTTTTAATTTTTTTGAGGAAATGCCATGCTGTTTTCTACAGTGGCTTCACCAGTCTGCATTCCCACCAGCAGGGTTTAATCTCCACCAAATGTTGGAGATTAAATCCTGATCAGAGATAACATTGGCAAATATGTTCTCCCCTGCAGTGGGCTTTCTTGTTATTTTGTTGATGGTTTCTCTTGCTGTGCAGAAGCTTTTTATTTTTATGTAGTCCCATTTGTTTATTTTCTCCTTAGTCTCTCTTGCTCTAGATCTGTGTCTATAAAGATATTGCTATGACATATGCCTGCAATTTTGCTGCCTGTTGAGTCTTGTAGGATTTTTATGGTTTCCCATCTCATATTCAAGTCCTTTAGACATTTTGAGTTTGTTTTTGTGTATGGTGTAAGTTGATTATTTAGTTTCATTTTTTGCATGTATCTGACCAAATTTCCTAGTACCATTTATTAAAGACACTATTTTGAGTCCATTGTAGGCTCTTGCCCCTTTATCAAAAATTAATTGAGTATAATGGCTTGGGTCCATTTCTGGATCCTCTATTCTGTTTCATTGGTCTATATGACTGTTCTTGTGATGGTACCAAGCAGCTTTGGGAACTGTTGCTTGGTAATATAACTTGATGTCTGATATTGTGATCCCTCCAACTTTGTTGTTCTTTCTCAGGATACCTGTGGATATTCAGGGTCTTTTTTTGTTCCAGATGAATTTTTGGAGTGTTTGTTCTAGATCTTTGAAATATGCCATTGGTATTTTAATAGGTATTGCATTGAACCTGTAGATTGCGTTAGGTAGTATGGACATTTTAATGATATTGATTCTACCAATCCATGAACATGGTATGTTCTTGCATTTGTTTTTGTATTCCTCTATCTCTTTTTTCAATGCCCTGTACTTTAATGAGTATATGTCTTTTGCAACCTTGGGTAAGTTTATTCCTAGGTATCTTATTTTTTTGTGTGTGTGCAATGGTAAATGGGATTGTTTTTTAATTTCTCTTTCTGTGAGTACATTATTGACGTATAAAAAGGCCCTAGATTTCTGGGCATTAATTTTGTATCCTTATACATTGCCTAATTCATTTATTAGGTCTAGGAGCTTTTTTTTGTTTTTCTCACATGAATTTTATTAAGGTATTATATGTGTACAAATCTTACCATTGCCCCGCCCCCCCTCCCACCTCCCATTCATGCCCTCCCTCCCAGAGTTCTGTGTTCCTTGGTTGTATTCATGCATACCAGTCCTTCGGTTGTTCTCTTTATCTCCCCCCAGGTCTCCTTCCCCTCCCTGCTGTCATTTGACAATCTGCTTGATTTATGGTGATTATCTCAGGGTCTCATGAATAGAATACACTCCTCGTTTGGCAGTCTGATTGTTTTATGGTGGCTATCTCAGGACCACCCGAATAGAGTCCGCTCCTCCTCTGGTTCTCACTGCCCCTCCCCCTGGGTCCCACTGCTTCCCTAGGGACACACGGCTCACCCGGGGCACAGGCCCCCTGGGACATACGGCTCACCCGGGGCACAGGGCCCCCTGGGACACCCGGCTCACCCGGGGCACACGGACCCTGGGACACACGGCTCACCCGGGGCACACGGCCCCCTGGGACACACGGCTCACCCGGGGCACACGGCCCCCTGGGACACTCTGCTCGCCCGGGGCACTCGGCCCCCTGGACATCTGGCTCACCCAGGGCACACGACCCCTCTTGGGTGCTGGGGTCTCGTATTAGGGGGGCCGCGCTAGCTCCTTGCTAGCATGGCAGGCAGGCTGGTACGGTTGCAGGTGGGCTGAGATGGCTGCATGTGGGTAGACCGCCCTCAAAGGTGTCTCGTTCGGTCCGGAAGCGGAGCAGCTGTGGGTGCGGAGGCTAAGTTCTGAGGCTGCCCACTCCCTGAGCCCAGGGCGTAGTGAGCTCTGTTCTCAGTGGATTTCCTTTATTTGCAGTGGTGGTGGCGGGTGGCGGTGGCTGGTGGGGCATTGACGGTCCCTCCTGTGGTTCAATTCTCACTGTAGTTTTAAAGTTCACATGGCGGAAGTGGCGGGAGCTTCGGCCTGCCCATGCAGCGGCTGAGGGAGGACTCGCCAGGGCCACTAATGGAAGGTGCCGTGCCGGCTCCCCACCCGCAAGGTGGGTGTGCTGGGAAGGTTGTGGGCGGGCTGAGATGGCTGCACCGGAGAATTCCCCCTCAATGGTGTCCCTTTGGTGCGGAAGCGGACCTGCTGTGGACACAGAGGCTAATTTCTGAAGCCACACTCTCTCTGAGCCAGGGGCGTAGTGAGCTCTGATTTCGGTGGATTCCCATTCGTGGGGGCGGCAGCGGGTGCGGCAGCGACGGTAACTCCCGTGTCTCAATTTCCCCTGTAGTATTAAAATCCACATGGCGGTAGTGGTGTAAGCTTTGGATCTGGCTGCTGGCAATGGCAGCGGGAAGACTCGCCGGGGTGTAAAGGGAAGGCACCACGCCAGCTCCCCACCAATAAGGTGTGTGTGGAGACTGGGCCTAGCTGGCCGCAGGCCGGGAGATGCCGCGACAGCTCCTCGGGATGGTTGTGGGCAGGCACTGAAGGTTGCATAACAGCTCCCTGGTTCCCATGGCCTGCGGGCTGGCCCAGTCCTTGGGCCCCAGGGTGGAGCGAGGTCTGGCTTCCCTCATTCCCCGCAGCAGCGTCTCTGGCAGGTCCGGTTTCGCCGTGCTTTTAAACTCCACAAGGCAGCAGCAGTGCCCTGCTTGGTGTCTAGTTGTAGCCTTCCCATTTCTGGTCCGAGCTGGCTGCGGGCGGGGAGACGCTGCGAGGGGGCTGGGCCGAGCTGGCTGCGGACGGGGAGACTCTGCGCCCGCTCCTCTCCAGCACTGCGGGCAGGCTGGGTTGGCTGCGGGCAGGGAGGTCACACTCACGGGCTTCTCGTCCAGGCAG
This sequence comes from Vespertilio murinus, assembly GCA_963924515.1. Classification (NCBI taxonomy): domain Eukaryota; kingdom Metazoa; phylum Chordata; class Mammalia; order Chiroptera; family Vespertilionidae; genus Vespertilio; species Vespertilio murinus. The sequence goes on from OZ004710.1 coordinate 40,784,587, forward strand.
GAGCCGAAGGTGCAGCGGCGTAGGCCCACATCAGCTCCCGTGGCAGCTGGCAGGGCTGGCCCACTCCCTGGGCCCCGGGGCAGAGCGAGGTCTGGCTTCCCTCATTCCCAGCGGCAGCGGCTCCGGCAGGTTCAGTTTCGCTGTAGTTTTAAACTCCACATGGCAGCCACGGCGTCCTGCTTGGTGTCTAGTTGTAGCCTTCCCATTTCTGGGCCGAGCTGGTTGCGGGCGGGGAGATGCTGCGAGATCTCTTTGCCAGCACAGCCAGCGCGGGGGCTGGGCCGAGCTGGCTGCAGGCGGGGAGATACTACACCATCTTTTCACCCGCCCGCAAGTGCGGGGGCCGAGCCGAGCTGGCTGCGGACCGGGAGACTCTGCGCCCGCTCCTCTCCAGCACTGCGGGCAGGCTAGTTTGGCTGCGGGCAGGGAGGTCGCGCTCACGGGCTTCTAGTGCAGCCAGGAGCCAAAGGCGCGGGGCGTAGGCCCACATCAGCTCCCGTGGCGGCTGGCAGGGCTGGCCCACTCCCTGGGCCCCGGGGTGGAGCGAGGTCTGGCTTCCCTCATTCCTGGCGGCAGCAGCTCCGGCAGGTCCAGTTTCGCTGTAGTTTTAAACTCCACATGGCAGCAGCATTGTCCTGCTTTGTGTCTAGTTGTAGCCTTCCCATTTCGCCAGCTTTCCCGTGGGTCTGGTGCGATCCCTTTCAATTTTATCTGTTGTTTTTTTCCAAATTGTTGAGGAGATGGCGGCCCAGGAGACTTCCTAGGCCGCCATCTTGCTTCGGTCTCCCCAGTCTAGTAGCTTTTTAATGGAGTCTTTGGGGTATTCTGTGTATGGTATCTTGTCACCTGCAAATAAGGATATTTTTACTTCTTCTTTTCCAATTTGGATGCCTCCTATTTCTTCTTCTTATCTGATCGCTGTGGCTAGTACTTCCAGCACTATGCCGAAAAGGAGTGGTGAAAGTGTGCATCCTTGTCTTATTCCTGTTCTTAGGGAAAATGGTTTTATGAGTATGATGTTGGCTGTAGGTTTGTCATTAGGACCCTTATTATGTTGAGGTATGATTGCTCTATTCTCACTTTGCTGAGAGTTTTTATCAAGATAGGGTGTTTGATTTTGTCAAATGTTTTTATGCATCAATTGATATGCTTCTGTGATTTTATGTGTCTCAGTTTGTTTATGTGATGTATCACATTTATTGATTTGCGTATATTGTACTATCCTTGCATTCCCAGTATACTTGGTCATGGAGTATGATCTTTCTAATGTATGCTGAATCTGATTTGCTAAAATTTTGTTGAGTATTTTAGTATCTATGTTCATCAAGGATACTGGCCTGTACTTCTCTTTTTTTGAGGTGTCTTTATCTGGTTTTGGTATTAGGGTGATGCTGGCTTCATAGATTGAGCTTGGAAGTGTTCTTCCTCTTTAATTTTTTGGAATAGTCTGAGAAAGACAGGTTTTAGTTCTTCCTTGAATGTTTGGTAAAACTCCCCTGTGAAGCTGTCTGGCCACAGGCTTTTGTTTGCCTGAAGCTTTTTGATGATTGCTTCAATTGCTTCCATAGTTATTGGCCTATTGAGATATTTAGATTCTTCCTGAATGAGTTTGGGCAGGTTGTATTTTTCTAGGAATATGTCTATTTCATCTAGGTTGTCCAGTTTGTTAGAATAGAGTTGTTCATAGTATTCTTTAACAATTCTTTATATTCCTGAGGGGTCCGTTGTTATTTCTCCTCTTTAATTTCTGATTTTATTTATTTGGGTCCTTTCTCTTTGTGTCTTGGTGAACCTGGCTAAAGGTTCATCAATCTTGTTTATCATTTCAAAGAACCAGCTCTTGGTTTTGTTTATCATTTTTTTGTCTCTATGTTGTTTATCTTCACTCTGATCTTTATTATTTCCTTCCTTCTGCCAACTATGGACTTTTCTTGTTTCTCTCTTTCTAACTCTTAGAGTTGTAGGGTAAGGTAATTTATTACCATTATTTTTTATTTTTATTTTTTTTAGTAGGCTTGTAGAGCTATAAACTTCTCTCTCAAGACTACTTTTCCTGTGTCCCATAGATTTTGGATTGTTGTGTTTTCATTGTTGTTTGTTGCCATGATGTTTTTTATTTCTTCTTTGATCTCTCTGGTAACCCATTCATTGTTTAATAGCATGCTATTTAGTCTCCAGGTGTTTAATTTTTTATTGTTTTTATTGTAGTTGATTTCCAGTTTTAATGCCATTGTGATCTGAGAAGTTGCTTGATATGATTTGTATCTCCTTGAATTTGAAGAGATTTTGCCTGTGACCCAATATATGGTCTATCTTTGAAAATGATTCATGTGCACTTGAGAAGAATATATTCTATGGCTTTGGGGTAAAATGTTCTGAAGATGTCAATTAAGTCCATCTGATCTAGTGAGTCATTTAGGATTGATGTTTCTTTGCTGATTTTTTTTGTTTAGAGGATTTGTCCAATGGTGACAGTGGGGTATTAAAGTCCCCTACTGTATTGCTGTCAATATCTCCCTTGATATCCTCCAGAAATTTTTTGTTTTTTTTCCAGAATTTTTTTTAATGTATTTGGCTGCTCCTGTATTGGGTGTGTATACGTTCACCAGAGTTATTTCTTCTTGTTGTATTGCTCCCTTTAGTATTATAAAGTGACCTTCCTTAGGTCTTGTTATGTCCTTCACTTTGAAATCTATTTTGTCAGATAGAAGTATTGCTATCCGAGCTTTTTATTTTTTCCATTTGCCTGGAAAACCTTTTTCCATCCCTTCACACTCAGCCTGTATGAGTCCTTTTTTCTGATATGGATTTTTAGTAGACAGCAGATATATGGATCATGTTTTCTTATCCAATCTGTTACCCTATATCTTTTGATTGGGGCATTTAATCCATTTACATTTAAAGTTATTATTGATAGGTACTTGTTTGTCACCATTTTTATTTACCCCGGTGTTCCTTCTTTGCTTCTATTTCTTCTTTTTGTAGCAGATCCTTTAGCATTTCTTGCATTGCTAGTTTTGTGGTAATAAGCTTCCTTAGTCATTTTTTGTCTATAAAGCTCCTGATTTCCCCTCAATTTTGATTGATAGCCTTGCTGGATACAGTATTCTTGGATTTAGACCCTTCCTTTGCATGATTTTGTATATTTCATTCCATTCCCTTCTGGCCTGATGTGTTTCTGTTGAAAAATCAGTCACTAGTCTGATAGGGGATTCTTTGTAGGTAATTTTCTGTCTCTCTCTGGTTGCTTTTAATATTCTTACTTTGTCGTTGGTGTTTGCCAATTTTATTATAAAGTGCCTTGGTGTCGGTCTTTTGGGGTTCATTTTGTTTGGGACCCTGTGAGCTTCTTGGACTTGTGTGAGTTTTTTCTTCCCTATACCAAGGAATTTTTCTGCCATTATTTCTTCAAACAGGTTTTCTACTTCTTTCTTAGTTTCCTCTCCTTTTGGAACCGTTATTATGTGGATGTTGTTTTGTTTCTTTTTGTCCCAAAGTTCCCTTATCTCTCCTCTTTTTAATTTTTTTTTACTAGATGCTGCTCTGCTTGGGTATTTTTTTTTTACCGTATCCTCTAGTTCACTGATGCAGTTCTCTGCTTCTTCTAGTCTAATGTTGATGCTTTCTATTGAGTTATATATAGCAGCGATGTCATTTTACATTTTCTCTTGGTTCTTACATATATCGATAAATTTGTCCTCAATTCTTTTCAGTGACCTTATGACCATTTCTTTGAATTCTTTTTCTGACATATTGCTTGCCTCTATTTTGTTTACTTCCTTTTCTGGTGTTACCTGCTTTTCTTTCATATGAGGGCTATTTCTTTATCTCCCCATGATCTCTGTTCTCTGGTTATCTGGTTGTCTCATTATCACTCTGCTGCATTCATTTAAAAGCACAAAATACAACAGAACAAGGCAAAACACAAGGAACTGAACACCAATACATTCACTATACTAATAACCCCAAATACAGGTGGCCACCAGAGTAAAAAGAATTAGGGTATAAGTAAAAAATTAGTGCAGAAATGATGTTGAGAAAGTGGGGAAAAAAGGTAAGAGAGAAAAGAAAGAGAATAAAAAGAGGAGGGAACCATTTATATGGGGAGAAAACTCCACTAGAACAACCTCTAATTCCAAAAAATGCAAACAAAAAACATTCAGATATGAATGCAAGTTATAAACAACAACTAATAACAAGCAATGAAAGGAAAAATAGATGCAAAAAACAAACAAATAAAAACAAGAACAGTAAAGTAATAATATCACCAATAAGCACAACAATAACCAATCTAATAACAAGCAATCAAAGAACAACAATAGGACAGAAAGAAAACATGACAAAACAAAACACAAAACCCTAGAAGAAGAAAACCAAAACAGAACAACAACAACAACAAAAAAACAATAACCACCACAACAAAAAACAAACAAAAAAAGGACAGAGAGGGGAAAAAAATAAATGAATATTGAAGAAAGAGAAGAGAGGGGTATGTATGGACTTAGAGCAGAGGATTGGGAATTAGATATATAAATAAGGTGAATTTTTAACTGGGCATAAAAAGAAGGAATAGGGAAAATCTAAAGCTGGAATAGGGTAAGAGAAACAGGACAACAAAAGGGGGAAAGTGAGGAAGAGAGTATTGACATAAAGGTAAAGTTGAGATAGAGTAAAATTATGCTAAAAATAAAATTAAAATAAAATGTAAAGCACTAATCCCAAAATAAAATAAAATAAAGAGAATATAAAATGACACTTTTTAAAAAAATGTAAAATAATAATTGTAATAATATTGATTGGAAATAAAAATATAATAATTAAAAAGGTAAAATCAATTGAGGAAAAATGATAAAAAAAAATTTAGTTTCTTAAGTAAAAGATGAAAAAAAAAGTGCAGTAGTGAAGGTCATTCACTTCCTCTACTGTTGTTTGGTAAGCCTGTTTCCTGTATGGTAGTCAGGACAGTATTGTTCCCTGCGTTCAACTGCTTTTCTGTGTTTTAAACAACAGTCCTGATTTTCAAGCAGGCAGTATTTCTTTGTTTCTTAGACTCCTTTTTTAAAAAAAAATAAAAATCTTTATTATTCATATTCTTACAAATGTTCCTCATTTCCCCCCCCTCCATTGCTCCCCTCCACCAAGTTTCCATCCCACCCTCTGCCCTTTCCCCATCCCCCATTGTCCTCATCTATAGGTTCAGTTTATGTTCAGTCTCTTCCCACTCCCCATTTACCCAAGAATCATCAGTCCACTCCCCTTCCATACCTCTGATTCTATTATATTCACCAGTTGATATTGTTCATCATGATTTTTACTTCCCTTGGTTTTTACATTCAATTGTTGATAGTTGCATATTTGTTGTTCATAATTTTTAAGGTATTATACGTGTACATAGCTTACCATTGCCTCCCGCCCCCGCCTCCCATTCATGCCCTCCCTCCCCAGAGTTCTGTGTTCCTTGGTTGTCCTTATATGCATGCATACCAGTCCTTTGGTTGATCTCTTATCTCCCCGCAGGTCTCCTTCCCCTCCCCGCTGTCATTTGACAGACTGCTTGTTTTATGGTGACTATCTCAGGACCACACGAATAGAATCCACTCCTCTTTTGGTTCACACCCCCCCAGGTCCCACCGCTTCCCTGGGGCACACGGCTCTCCTGGGGCACACGGCCCCCTGGGACACACAGCTCACCCAGGGCACACAGCCCCCTGGGGCACACAGCTCACCCGGGGCACACAGCTACTGGAACACATGGCTCACCTGGGGCACACGGCCCCCTGGGACACATGGCTCACCCAGGGCACACGGCCCCCTGGGACACACGGCTCACATGGGGCACACGGCCCCCTGGGGAACACGGCTCACCCGGGGCACACAGCTACTGGAACACATGGCTCACCTGGGGCACATGGCCCCCTGGGACACATGGCTCACCCAGGGCACACGGCCCCCTGGGACACACGGCTCACATGGGGCACACGGCCCCCTGGGGAACACGGCTCACCCGGGGCACACGGCCCTCTGGGGCACACGGCTCACCCGGGCCACAGGGCTACTGGGACACACGGCTCACCTGGGGCACACGGCCCCTTGGGGAACACGGCTCACCCGGGGCACATGGCCCCCCTGGGGTACTGAGGTCACAAACAGGAGGCACCACGCCAGCTCCTCGTTAGCATGGTGGGCAGGCAGGATGGCTCCGGGCGCAGAGACCATGCTCCAAGGAGTCTCGTTTCAGGTGGGAGCGGAGTGGCTGCGGAAGCGAAGGCCAAGCTCCGAAGCAACCCACTCCCTGGGCCCGGGGTGGAGCGAACTCTGCTCTCAGTGGGCTTCCCTCACCTGCTGCGGCTGTGGCCCCCATGGCTCCTCTTCCATTGTATTTTTAAAATCCACATGGCGGCAGCGGCGCCCCTCCTTGGGGTCTCGGCAGAGGCTCCGGCTCAGCACTGCGGTGGCGTGCTTGATGGGCGAAGGGCTCACCAGGGCCGTGAATGGAAGGCACCACGCCAGCTCCTCACCAGCACGGTGAGCGGGCTGGGAGGGCTGCGGGCGGGCTGAGATGTCTGCGGGTGGGGAGATAGTGCTCAAAGATGTCTTGTTCGGGGCAGGAGCGGAGTGGCTGCAGACTCGGAGGCCAAGCTCTGAAGCTGCCCACTCCCTGGGCCCTGGGCAGAGTGAGCTCCACTCTCTGTGGGCTTCCCCCACTCGCAGTGGTGGCTGGTGCAGCGACGAAGGTGGCTCAATCTCCATTGTAGCTTCAAAATCCACAAGGCAGCAGTGGCAGAAGCTCCAGCCTGGCCATGCGGCGGTGGACAAAGGACTCGCCAGGGCCGCAAACGGAAGGCGCCGCGCTAGCTCCTCACCAGCACGGTGGGCGCGGAGGTTGGGCTGAGATGGCTGCAGGTGGGGAGACTGCGCTCAAAGGTGTCTCATTCAGGGCAGGAGCGGCTCCCTCACTCCTACCATGGGCCGGCCAGGAAGGCCCACTCCCTGGGCCCGGGGTGGAGCAAGCTCTGCTCTTGGTGGGCTTCCTTCACTTGTGGTGGCGGTGGCAGCGGCGGCGGTGGCGGCGGCTCTGGCGGGTCCTGTTCCACCGTAGTTTTAAACTCCACATGGCTGCAGTGGCGCCTTGCTTTGTCTCTAGTTGTAGCCTTCCCATTCCGCCAGCTTTCCTGTGGGTCTGATGTGATCCCTTTCGATTTTAGCTGTTGTTTTTTTCCAAATTGTTGATGAGGTGGCAGCTTAGGAGACTACCTAGGCCTCCATCTTGTTTTGGTCTCTAGACTCCTTTTTTTTGTGTGTGTTTACACAAGAGTCAATTTATGATTCAACCCCTAGGTGACAGACAATGTTTCTGGATTGACCTCCAGGGCTATAAGTCCTATCTAGACAGTATTTAGATATTGTTTTCACTGCCGCACTTAATACTGGTTTGGGAATATGGACTGCCCCAGAGCTGGTTCTCTGATCATTACTCAATGCTCTGACCCCCAAGTTCCACAAAAACAACTTTCCCCTGCAGTCTATGAGAGTGTCCCCAATTGGGGGATCCTATGTACTGCGCTTAGTAATCAAAAGCAAGGATTTAAAGAGAAAAAAAGAGCCAGAGTAAGTGTGTGAACTTGCAACTTTTTCCCTCTGGCACTGTGCACAACTCTGAATGGTGTGCAACTCTTTGAATGCCTCTATGCTTGCATCTTTTTCCCTCCCCTGGCACTAAGCAGCTGGCACACTGTTAAAATTTCAGGCTGTCTTTTTGTGCCCAGTCCAGCTATGGGTTGCTTTTAGAGTTCCCTTCTGTTTGCAGCCCTACAGATCCCCTTCCACATTCACGGATCACACTAACCCCAATGGCCGCGAATCTTGTGGGGCGCAGATTTCCCATTGTGCCTGTTTCTCTCTCCTGCCTGGATCGCAGACCTCACCTTTTCCTTGGTGAAATCTGACCTTTCCGTGAGAAGGTGCAGCGCTCCTCTGAGTCCATGTATCCATGCTGCTTAAGGTCCAGTGTCTTTGGTTCACAGCTGTTCTCTGGGTGTTGTTGTTGTAGATTCCAATGATGTATAGGCTTCTAATAAATGCCACTGTACCCTTCAAGATGGTGTGGTCTCCACATCAGGGCAGGTTGCTCCAGGAGAGCTTTCAGCAGCAGTGGAGGCTGCCCAGTCAGGGGAACCTGGACCAGCAATCCCTCATAGTCCCTTGATGTATAGCTGTCCCTCACCTACAAATATTCACTCCATGTGCGTCCACACACTCTCCTTTCCTTCTCTCACTCTCACACTATCTTACAGTCTGCCTTCCAGTCTGCAGCCATCTTCCAGGAGTTTCTCTAGAAAATCTAATTCTCTTTTAAAGGAATTTTGTGCACCAGGACACTAGTATCTTATGAAAGCTGAAACACCAATCATAAAGAAAATATGCACCCCGATGCTCATAGCAGCATTATTTACATTGGCTAAGATCTGGAAACAGCCTAAATGCCCATCAGTAGGTGAGTGGATAAAAAAGCAGTGATACATTTACACTATGTAGCTATAAAAAAGAAGGATTTCTTGCTTTTGGAGTCAGCATGGAGGGACCTGGAGAATATTATGCTAAGTGAAATAAGCCAGTCAGAGGAGGACAACCATCACACAATTTCACTTATAAATAGAATCTAATGAAGAAAATAAACTGACAAATAAATAGATCCAGAGACATGGAAACATGGAACAGACAAATTTCAGAGAGGGGAGGAGGCAGAAAGAGACTAACCAAAGAATTTATATGCGTACGTGTATAATTCATGGATACAGGCAATAGTGCAGTGAAGGCTTGGGGGCGGGGCAGGAGCAGAGTGGAGGGGATTAATGGGAGAAAAAGGAGAACATCTATAATACTTTCATCAATGAAGATACATTTAAAATTATATATATATATATATATATATACATATATATATATATATATATATATATATATATATATATATATATATATATATATATATAATGTGGTAGCTCTGGAAATCACCTTCTCATTCCCCTAATTTTTCTGTTTTGGATTGTTGAGGGTTCTTGTCATTTGTTTACTTAGTGATCTTTCCAAATTATTTTTGCTAAAACTGTATTACATGTTATGTGTGGTCACTGAAGTCTATTTTAGCTCATTTTAAGCTAGTATTTTGAAGATATTATTTGGAACACTAGGACCTAAAACAAACAAACATCTCACTTTTTTCAGTCTTTGCAGATTGGCTCTGTGTTCAAGGACTCCTTCAGTCTTCATTCTGGCTGTTTACACCTTGGACTTAGACTTTATTTCCTGCTTGAACTCAACCTGGAAATTAACCAGAAGTGAAACCTTAAAGTCTTTTCTGAGCATGCATTTTCCCTGCATATGTCTGTGGCTTTCTAAATTCCCCAGTATACTCACTCACTTTTGAATGTTCTAATTTCTCAAAGGAATTTTCTCCATCTTCTCAGGCTTTGGGTGGTATATTGAATTGCTCAACATAATCTTTATCCCAGGCAGCTGCAGTGTTTTGTTTGCCTTACAATATTTTCAAGCAATGCCCATCACTTTTCCCCTGAATGAGTTCTGAGTTAGACAAAACAGAGACCAGAAGCTTGTATCAGTCCTTTAGATAGCCCCCAGACATGTTAGAATATACCTACACAGTAATTTGTGAATAAGTTCTGCTCTGCCCTCTTTGGAACCAGTATCCAGGATTACACACTGTGAATACAGGTTGCTACCTTAAGACCACCACTTAGCTGTGGAAAGTTGTTTGATTAGTGCTGGGTAGAAAGAGCACTTACCAACAAAGTGACTATGTGAAGTGATAAATATGTTAATTATCTTGATTGTAAGAATCATTTCACTATTTTTATATTAAAACATCATGTTGTACACCTTAAATATATACAATTGTATTTTGTCATTATACTTCAATAAAGCTGGGGAGAAAGAATATTTAACCTTCTGTGCTCTTTAACATTGGCATCATCTGGCCTTCTAGCTAGAATCTGCAAAGCCAGTGCTATCATTTTTGAGACAGGGGCATTAAGAGGCAGTTGGGAACCTAACTGATGAGAGATGCCAGGAAGCAATTGGAGCTGGTGCTGATGTAGAAAGGAGAGCTTGGACCAGGAGTTTTTTTATTATTGGACTTCAAACATATTTTATGTGCACTTTTACATGCATCTTTATGGCACCTGTAGCTGCTGCACTTAAGACACTCCTGAATCTGTGTATACCTAGCTAGTATGCAGAAAAACTGGTCTGCTCAGAAATGTTGATTTAATGCCCTAGGCTTTCCTTTTTACAGTGTTTGCTTTCTATCTCAGTTTCTTAGGCATCTTAATCTAAAAATAAAAAGCCTAAATGAAAGGCAACAAGCACTTGGGATTAAAATTAAAAAGCTATTCAGGAAGCACTGATTCAAGCAGAAGCCCAAATGGTCTTCCAATTTGGAGACGAATGCAATTAGTATTTATAAAAAAGGAAAGGGGAACAATTACTTCAATAGAAGGAAAGCATTTCAAGTGGTGCAGATAAGCTAACACAGAGACGCTAATTCTAAACAGTGTTTTTAATTTTCAGTTTAGTAGTCATAATATATGCTTTCTTGTTATCTTTGCATCAGTTCTTTGGGACACAATGCCTACTCCAAAGTTCTTTTGCCCTGTTTTAACATTCCACATGTTTGAGGCAGAATACATACACGGCAATTCCTCTGGGATGGCAGAACCAACTCCATTTTAATGTAGTTTAATTTGTATTTATTTTACAGTTCTACTCCCTGCTATGTACTTCCTCTCACTTATTTCTTATCCCTGTCTATATCTGCTTTAAGAAAGCATATCAGAAGATAAACCTATAAAAGTGCTCCAGCTCACTAGTTATCAGGGAAATTCAAACTAAAAACACAAGATACTACTACATACCCATCAGAGTGGCTAAAATGAAGAGAGAGAAAAAAGAAGAAACACACACACACACACACACACCCCAAAAATACCATGTATTGATAGAGACATGGATCAATTGGAACATTCATCAATTCTCGGTAGTAGTGTAAATTTGTACAACTACTTTGGAAAGCTATTTCACAATATCTACTGAAGATGAACTTATATACAACATGGATTTTTAATCAATAGAAACTCTCGCATGTGTACACAAGGATACACATTCATGAACAAAGGTCCATGGAAGAGTTTTCTTTGTGATAGTAAAAATTGGAAAACAAATGACCATCAACAGCATGAATATATAAATTATGGTGTATTCATTTGATGGAATTCCATAAAGCACTTAAAATGAATTGTAATTATATGTAGCAACACAGAACTAGAGTAAAATGTATCAAAACCTAGCTGAGGTAAAAAGTTGCATAAGATTTTGTATAATTACATGTATGTAAAATATCCTATAATGTTTATGGTAAAAGCATCTTATCTAATAAAAGAGTAATATGCAAATTGACTGTCACTCCAACACAAAAGGTGGCTGCCCCCAGGTGGACACAAGGTGGCCGGCAGGGGAAGGCAGTTAGAAGTGATCAGGCTGGCAGAAGAGGGCAGTTGGGCATGACCAGACCTTCAGGGGAAGGCAGGTGGGGGGGGGACCAGGCCTGCAGGGGAGAGTAGTTGGGGGTGAACAGGCTGGCAGGTGAAGGCAGTTAGGGGTGACCAGGCTGGCAAGGGAGGGCAGTTAGGGGTTACCAGGCCAGCAGGGGAGGCAGTTTGGGGCAATCAGGCCTGTAGGGGAGGACAATTAGGGGTGACCAGCCTGGCAGGGGAGTACATTAGGGGTGACCAGGCTGGCGGGGGTGGGGGGAGTTAGGGGCAACCAGGCCAGCAGGCGAACAGTTAGGTGTTGATCAGGCTGGCAGGGGAGGTGATCAGGCTGACAGGCAGAAGCGGTTAGGGCAATCAGGCAGGCAGGCACGTGAGTGGTTTAGTGCCAGCAGTCCTGGAATGTGAGGGGGATGTCCAATTGCCCTCGAGGGGTCCTAGGCTGGGCTGAGGGACAGACACACACACACACACACACACACACACACACACACACATGAATTTCATGCACCAGACCTCTAGTAGATAATAAAAGAAAAAAGTTCTTACTAAATATTTATACAAACACACACACATACACACACACACACACACACACACACACAGTTAGTTGCAGAGCTAAACAAAAAGCCAGTATTCCTATTTCTTTTCCTTCTTCTCCTCCTCAATCTGACTTTATCTTATAGAGCAATTTAAGGTTCACAGCAAAATAGAGGATGACAGAGATTTTCCATATTCTATATTCTTCTTTAACCTAAGTAACAGAGGCTTCAAATTCCAAAGGGTCTGTACAATCATTAACTTAGCTCCCTGTTTCCAGTAGCTAGGCTTTGTGTAGCTCAGAACACATTTTTGGGAGCCTGGTGAGTTTGGGGAAGCAATAGGGTTAACTAATTCTTTTACACAAAAGTAGGGGGCAAGGTTGCTGTAAGCTTTTTTTCCTACATCTTCACCCTCTGTCTACTGGCCAGGAATGCTGAGTTTGACCTGCTTAAGAGTATCAGTAAACAGGGTAATGTGAAACACTAGTAAGCAGGTCACTGCTCCAACGTAAAGCCAAACTCCTTCAGTACTTCTCTGATTAGCTCTGGCTGCAATTTCTGGTCACAGAACATAAAAGCTATAAATGGTCTTTGATGTAATTAAAACGACTATTGGCAGAGTACTTGAATAAAAATTCTAAGTTTTCAGCAACACAGGCTTTAATATTAAAGACCTATAAGGTATTTAGGAGAAAACAGAATTCTTGAAAATGGAAGGCAGTACATGGTCCCTGCTCTCCCTGAACTACTATGGTTACCTTTTCTCAATTATTAATTGGCTTTAAATTCCCCAGGCTGTTAAGACCTTGAAAATCTATCAGAGGGGGATGTAAGATATAATAAGGTAAAGTTTTAGAAGGGCAGGATAAAAAGGAGACTGACTGCCTTGAATGATTTTTTGTTGTTGTTCTTTGATGTTGGAAATGATGGTCTGCCCCGCCTATTTTGGACATCTGACCTGGTAGTGACTCAAGAAGAAGCCTTAGAAGAGGTTTATATACTCAGCATCATCACTAACCAGCTCTGTGACCTTAAACAAATCAATTAACCTCTTTGAACTTTAGATACTTCATGTATAAAATAGTGATAATGGTATTTATCAAATATGGTTGTTGAGGTATAAAAAGCACTTAGCACAGTGTCTATCATGTGATAAGAGTTCAATAAGTTAGTGATGCTCATTCCTATTGTTATAGTATCTTGGAAGCAAAGGAGCGTGAAATATACTTTATAAGGCCAAATGTAATAGGGAGGGTGACAATTGAGAAAAGGCACGAGTTTTGAGGCTTACTTAGAAATTCTGAGTGTTTTTTTTATATCTGAGATTTCTCTTCTGAGCTACTTACTATTACTATAAATGGGAATCAAAGTTCAAAGTGGGATAAATGGTGACAGAAAGAGATATAACTTGGGGTGGTAAACACACAATGCAATATACAGATGATGTAGTACAGAATTGTATACCTTAAACTTATATAATTTTATTAGCCAATGTAACCCCAATAATTTCAATTTAAAAACTTTAAAAAAATAATCACTACAAATAATTTCTCTTAAATGAACTCAATTCTATGTTGTCTACAAAAAAACCAAATAAAATGATATTATAAATAAAAAAGAGAAAATCTATCATTTTTTGTGGTCAGGATACATATTTACTTTAATTTTGAAGAAAGCTACAGTTACAGGGAGAGTGTGTAAGAAGGTAGCTAGAGCTGTGACAGCATAGCAGACTCCTGACAAGCTGTCCATTAGAACTTTCTGTAATGTGGAAATGTTTTCTATCTGCACTGACCAATACACATGTGGCTACTGAGCACTTAAAATGTGGCTACAGTGACACAGAAACTGAAATTTTAATTATATTTAATCATAATTAGTTTAAATTTAAAGAGCCATGTGTGGATAGTGTCAACCATCAGTCTAATTGAGGAAGCAAAGCATATCCTCTTGAAGCCAGTTAAATACAAAATGGATCGGGGTAAGACAGTAGAGACTTTGTTCAGAAAAAGAGAATACTCTTATAGGCTGTAGAACTTACAGAGAACAGATGAAACTTGGGTGTGACCTTGAAGGATGTTCAGTGTCTTCATAGGAGACAAGGCAGTAAGGTCATTCTAAATGGGCTGGAGGGGATAAGAAAATATTTAGAGTTATAAATACCTCCTGTATGAGAATTTTGAAGAAAAAATATCAATTCTAGAATGGAACATTCATATTAGGAATTAGGTGGGTTTGAGCTGAGTCATGAACAGCCTTGAATACTAGAAAAGTATTTGGCTCTGCCCTACTTAATTCAGTGCAAAAATTTGGGACAGACTGAGTTGTGTGACTCAGGTGGGGAACCACATCCACCACCTTCCCTGAAGCCTGAAAGGCAGCTCATGAGGGATCCACTACCCTCATCATCTTGATTCCATCAGAGGCTCTTTCAGTGACTAAGCCTAATTGGCAGCCAGCAGACAGAGGCAGGTGGAGGTGGATCATGGGGTGCTTTGGGACTTTTGCTGACCTGCCTCCTGGCCTGGTGTTGGTAAAAGCCAGCCTTGGTGTACAGCTTGGTCCTCCCCATGCACAACCAAGCCCAGTGTAGGCAGCCATAAACTGTGGATTGCTTGTAGCTACAAACAGGTTGCCCAGAGTCATGCACAGACAATGTCTGATATTGGCCTGTACTAGAGTCTCTCCCAAGAGGCCCAGAACCAGCATACCCAGTGACTAGCTTCAGACAACATCAGAGTAGGATCCAATAAGCTTCACAAACAGCATATCCAAAGGGAGATCTCAGCAGGCACTAAACATTGCTGAGGCAATTCTGCTTCATGTAGTTGGCACCTGCACAGCAGCTCTCATGCTATGGTCAGGGTTGAGCCTCACAGTCATCCAGCCTGAGGATCCATCCCATGCACAGATGGGCCTTTAACAGCAATAAAGACTCAATTATAACATGAAGGCACAGATAATGCACACAAGGGACGTTTCTAGAGCACCCAGCTCAGGTATCAAGGAGACTGTGTCATTGACCCCCCACAGGACACCTGTTACATAAGGCCATCCCATGAAGACTGGAAGTCACAGCAAATCTATCTAATACATACCAGTAGAAACAAACACAAAGAGGCAGCAAAAATGGTGAGACAAAGAAACAGGCCCCAAATGAAATAGGAAAATTCTCCAGAAAAATATCTAAATTAAAGGGATGCAAACCCAGCTGGTATGGCTCAGTGGATTGAGTATCATCCCATGCACTAAGAGGTCACTGGTTCAATTCCCAGTCAGAGCACATACCTGGTTTGCACATGCCTGGTAGTTGGTTTGCAAGTGGCAGCCTATTGATGTTTCTCTCTCACTGATGTTTTTCTCTCTCTCTTGCTCTCCCTTTGTCCCTACCTAAAAAGCAATAAAAACATATTTCAAAAAAAGTGACTGCTATTAATAATAATTACTTTAAAATAAATTAATTAAATGGAGGTAAGCAATTTATCAGATACAGAATTCAAAGTAATGGTTACAAGGCTGCTCAATAGCATGAAAGAGGATATAGAAACCATAAAAAAAGTCTAGTCAGAAATGAATAATAAAGTATTTGAAATTAAAAAATAAACTGGAAAGAATAAAAAGTAGGTTGGATGAAGCATAGGATTGAATTAGCAAATTGGAAGAAAAGGTAGAAAAAACCTTTAGAGCAGCTAAAAGAAAAATGAATGAGAAAAAATGAGGTTTAAGGGACCTTTGAGACAATGTGAAGCATAACAACATCCAAAATCATATGGGTACAAGAAGGAGAAGAGCAAGCGAGTGAAGGATTGAGAATCTATTTGAATAAATAATGACTGAAAACTTCCTTAATCTGGTGAAGGAAAAAGACACACAAATCCAGAAAGCACAGAGAGTCCTAAACAAGATGAGCCCAAAGAGGTATACACAAAGACCCATCATAATTTAAATGGCAAAGATAAAAGACAAAAGGGAATCTTAGAAGCAACAAGAGAAAGGCAAACTGTTACTTACAAAGTAGTTCACGACCTACAAGGAAGCTCCAATAAGACTATCAGTTGATTATTCAATAAAATATTTCAGGCCAGAAGGGATTGGCATCAAGTATTCATAGTAATTAGAAGCAAGGATTTGAAGCCAAGACCACTCTATCCAACAAGGCTGTAATTTAAAATTGAAAGTGAAATAAAGGACTTCCAAGAAGGCTAAAGAAGTGTATTACCACCAAACCAGCATTGCAATAAATGTCAAAGGGACTGCTGGAAGAAGAGAAATAGAGAATGAGGGAGGAACATAGCCATAAAGAATAAAAATGGCAATAAATAAGTGCCTATCAATAATAGCTTTAAATATGAATGGATTAAATGCTCCAGTCAAAAGACATAGGGTAGCTGAATGGCTAAGAAAGACCCATATATATGCTGACTACTAGAGATACACCTCAAAACAAAAGATACAAACAGCCCTAATTGGTTTGGTTCAGTGGCTAGAGTGTTGGCCTGCTGACTCAAGGGTCCCAGGTTCTATTCCAGTCAAGGGCATGTACCTTGGTTGCGGGCACATCCCAGGAGGGGGTGTGCAGGAGGCAGCTGATCAATGTTTCTCTCTCATTGAGGTTTCTAACTCTTTGTCCATCTTTCTTACTCTCTGCAAACATCAACTATATATATATATATATATATATATATATATATGCACCTGGCCACTAGTTTATGATAAACACTCTCAGAAAAGTGGGAATAGAGGAAACATACCTCAATGTAATAAAGGCCATATATGACAGACCCACAGCCAACATCATACTCAATGGGCAAAAACTACACGCATTTCCCTTAAGATCAGAAACAATACAGGGATGTCCACATTCATCATTTATATTCAACATAGTACTGGAAGTCCTAACTATAGCAATCATACAAGAAGGAAAATTAAATGCATTCAAATTGGAACAATACAGATTTCACCAAACACACACACACACGCACACACACACACACACGAATAAAACTGATAAATTAATTAAAGTAGCAAGATGGAAAACAAATACCCATAAATCATTTGCATTTTAAACACCAATAATGAACTATCAGAAAGAGAAACTAAGTAAACAATTGCATTCATAATTGCTTAAAAAATAACAAAAAACAAAAGTAGGAAGGAATTTAATCTAGGGTGTAAAAGGACTTATATTAGAAAAGTATAAGACACTGAAAAATATACAAGTGGAAACATATACCATATTCACTGGATAGGAAGAATTATATTAAAATGTCCATACTATCTCAAGCAACCTTTAGAGTAAATGCAATTCCTATCAATGGCATATTTCACAAAACATGAACAAATATTCCAAAAATTTATATGGAAACATAAAAGACCCTGAATAGCCACAGCAATCTGGAGAAAGAAGAACAAAGTGGGAGGAATCATGCTACCTGATGTCAAACTATACTACAAAGACATAGTAACCAAAAGAGAATGGTATTGCCATTAAAAACAGTTATAGATCAAGAAATGGAATAGATAACTCAGATATAAACACACACCTTTATAGGCAATAAATATTTTTTATTAAGGTATTATATGTGTACATAGCTTACCATTGCCCCCCCCCACCTCCCATTCATGCCCTCCCTCCCCAGAGTTCTGTGTTTGTTGGTTGTACTTATATTCATGCATACCAGTCCTTTGGTTGTTCTCTTATCTCCCCCCAGGTCTCCTTCCCCTCCCCGCTGTCATTTGACAATCTGCTTGCTTTATGGTGACTATCTCAGGATCACATGAATAGATTCCGCTCCTCATTTGGCAGTCTGCTTGTTTTATGGTGACTATCTCAGGACCACACGAATAGAGTCTGCTCCTCCTCTGGTTCTCACCGCCCCTCCCCCTGGGTCCCACTGCTTCCCCTGGGACACACGGCTCACCCGTGGCACACTGCCCTCTGGGACACACTGCTCACCCGTGGCACACTGCCCTCTGGGACACACAGCTCACCCGGGGCACACGGCCCCCTGGGACACACGGCTCAACCGGGGCACACGGCCCCCTGGGACCCCATAAAAATCTTAGAAAAAATCATAGGCAGTAAAGTCTCAGACATTTCTCGTAGGAATGTTTTTTTCTGATATAGCTTCTAGGGAAAAGGAAACAAAAGAAAAAATAAACAAATGGAACTACATCAAACTGAAAAGATTTTGCACTGCAAAGGAAACCATTAACAAAATGAGAAGACAGCCCACTAAATGGGAGAACATATTTGTTGAAACATTTGATATGGGGTTAACATCCAAAATTCATAAAGAACTTATAAAACTCAACACCAAAAAACAAACAATGCAATTAAGAAATGGGCAAAGGACCTAAATATCTTCTCCAAAGAGGATATAAGTTGTCAGTAGACAATTGAAAGGATTCTCATCACCACTAATAATCACAGAAATGATAATTAAAACCACAATGTGATATCACATCACATCTGCTAGAATGGCTGTCATCAATAAATCAACAAACAAGTTTTGGCAGGGGTGTGGAGAAAAGGGAACCCTTGTGAACTGTTGGTGGGAATGTACATTGACATAAATATAGCCACTGTGTAAAGCAGTATTATGGAGTTACCTCAAAAAATTAAAAATGAATCCTGGTTGGTATTGCTCAGTGGTTAGAATTTATTTGGATTAGGATTCACACACACACACAAACACAAATAAAGTCCTGGCAGGTGTAGATAAATGGTTAGTGCCCTGGCACTGAAGGGTCATGGATTTGATTCCAGGTCAAAGACACATACTGAGTTGCAGGTTGGATTACCAGCCCTGATCAGGATGCATGTGGGAGGCAACCAATCAATGTGTCTCTCTCACATAGATGTTTCTATTTAAGAAAAAAAAAAGAAAAAGAAAAAAAAATCAATGTGGTTGCTGGCACATCTACACTTATTTTTTTTTTAAATTTAAAAATGAAACTTCCTTATAACCCAGCAATTCCACTTATGAGAATATATTCAAATTAGCATTAAACACTAATTCAAAAGAATATATGCACCTCTATGTTCATTGCAGTGTTATTTGCAATAGCTAAGATTTGGAAGCAACCCAAGTGCCCATCAGTAGATGAGTAGATAAAAAATCCATGCTACATTTACACCATGGAATACTACTCAGATGTAAAAAAGGGGAAATTTTAACCCTTGTGACTGCATGGATGGACTCACAGAGTATCATACTAAATGAAATAAGCCAGGCAGACGGACAAATGCCATATGATTTTACATATGATGTGGAATCTAATGAAAAAATAAACTAATAAAGTGGAGATAGATTCATGGATACAGAGGACGGACTAACAGTTGTCAGAGAGGAGGGTTTTGAGTACTGGGTGAGAAGGTCGAAGGTATTAAGTAAATAAAATTAAAGGAAGACTCATTGAGGCAAGCAACAGTATGGTGACTGCCGGAGGGAAGGTGGGTTGGGAAGAAGAAAAGTAAAGGTGGGATAAATGGTGATGGGAGCAGACTTGACGTGGAGCGGTAAACACACAATATAATATACAGATGATGGATGGTAGAACTGTATACCTGAAACCTGTATAGTTTTATTATCTAATGTCACCTCCATAAGTTCAATACAATTTAAAAATAAATAAACAGCTCTGCTCCCGTGCCTGCCTGCTCTGACAAGATATCTTTGGTCCGAAACCGGTTTGGCTCAGTGGTAGAGCGTAGGTCTGCGGACTGAAAGGTCCCGGGTTCGATTCCGGTCAAGGGCATGTACACTGGTTGCGGGCACATCCCCGGTGGGGGGTGTGCAAGAGGCGGCTGGTCGATGTTTCTCATCGATGTTTCTAGCTCTCTATCTCTCTCCCTTCCTCTCTGTAAAATATCAATAAAATATATATTTTTTTAAAAAGATATCTTTGGTATTTCAGTCCAGCTAGAAAAACGCAATCTTCAGTGTACATGGTAAGTTCAGGGCCTGATCCAGTGGGGAGCTGGCTTATATAGACAACAGTTCCCACCTCTAGTCCCTGATTGTTTCATCCTCATGCAAATGAGGACTCAAATCATTGCAGTTTGATTGGTCCAAAAGGCACTGTCCTGATTGGTCAGAAATGAGCTGCTTTGATTGGTTGGTGATGATGTAATGGGGATATAGCTGCACAACTCTGACTGGATGGGGAAAGCCTCCATCCTTTCTTGAAATAGCATTCCAGGAACTCCTTTATAAGGGCTGGCTCAGATGGCAGAAACACAACGCAGATAGGCAATTCAGTGCAGAGGCAGGTAATTCAGTACAGGTTTCTCCCTGAAGTGCAGCTTTCCTGAGAGGCCTCGGTATAGAAAGGGCTGCTAGGCTCTCTGTGTGTGTGTGTGTGTTGTTGTTTTTTTAAACCGAGCCTAGTTAGCCATCAGGAACCCTTCTTAGTAGGTATGTTCTTTCTCAGGGTCCAGTGTCTAACTTGGTATGTAGTTTGTTAACTCCGTGGCTGCTGCTTCTCTCTTCATGAAGGTCTCACCTGAACAAAAGCTTCTCTTGGCCTCTTCAGTTTCCTTTGACAGTCAGCTGCATGAGGCTTTACTCAAGATGTACCATCCAGTCTTGAGGACAGACAGAGAAGGAAACTAGCTAGCCACCTAGACACTTCTGAGACATGTTAAACCAAGAACTTGTCTTTAACTCTTCTTTCTGTTTTCAGTAACAAAGGTACTCCTAACTTGTTCACTTAGGTTCTGTTACATGGCTTAAAAAGATGGGTCTGTGATAATGGTTGGTTAAAGTTTTTAAAAAATATTTTGAACAGATTAATACTTTCCCTGCTATCTCCCTAGTTGCTCCTTTCCCTTCCCTGGATTCATTACTGTTACCAGTTTCTTATGTATCCCCCAGAAATATTATCTTCATACTTGTATATATTCACCCTTTTATTTTATACAAATTATAACATACCATAAATGCTAGTTTAAAACTTGCTTTGTTTCAATTAATATATAGAATACTTTTTCATATCAGTAAATACAAAGCTGCTTTATGGCTAGATGGCTGCACAGTATTCTGTAATTATTGGAGATGTACCAGAATTTATTTAACCAGTCTTTGTTGGTGGATGTCCATATTTGTCTATTATAAATTATGATTATGATTTATAATGTTATGTTTCACATGTGAGAATATATCTCTAGGATAAATCCTTTAATACATTTATATCATTGGCTTGTTCGGTTCCTTGATGGTTATAAAACCACAGTACTACATGTGGAATCAGATTCTAGGATGCCTAGACATGCCTAACCACACAGATGTCACAGGATTTTAAGCTACAAGGGATCTTAGAGATCCCAGAAAGGGCTAAAATCACACAGAAATTTAGAAACTATCCAACATCAAAACCCACAGTAGTTGTTTTTTGTTTGTTTGTTGGAATAATATTCACCATGAAAATAAATGAAATACTGACACATGCTACAGCATGGATGAACTTTGATAACATTATGATGAGCAAAAGGAGCAAGACACACAAAAGGCCATTTATATGGACTGTCCAGAATAGAAAAAATCCATAGAGAAAGAAAGTGGATTAGTGATTTTTCTAGGCTGGGTGGAGGGGAGGAATAATGGCGAGTGAAAACTTAATGGGTATTGGGTTTCTTTTTGAGGTGATGAAAATATTCTGGAACTAGGTAGTGGTAATGGCTGCACAACATTGTACTAAAACGAATGAATTGTATACTTTAAATAAGCAAATAGTGTGGTCTGTAAATTATATCACAATACAGCCATTATTTAAAGAATAAATCATTTCTCTTAAATAAATAACCCCCCTCTCTCAATCCTTCCCTCCATCAGAACTGCCTGGAAAAACCCTTCACCCCAAACTCCATGCTGCATTTTGTGGTAGTATTCCTTTGCCTTCAATGCTAACTGAGATGATCATTTTAACATATTTTTAAAAATAAAAATGCTAGGGGTGAGGGCTTCAGGGAACTCCCTTATGTTTGACTCCAGGCCCAGATTCCACCTATAGAGGATACTGATGAGGGAGTGGCTTAGAACAGAATAGGCAAAAATGTGTCCTCAGGGAGCTTACAGGGAAAAGAGAAGGCTCAGAACACACATGAATGATTTTGCATTGGGTATCTTTTAAAGGTTCTAACAGTCCAAATTCATAATTCTACAGAAGAAATCCATTCTTCCGTCCTAGCTACTGATTCTCCAGGCCTTGCACATCACTTTCCACCGACTAGTATTCTGTGACTGGACTACTAGCCACTTGCTGCACATCTCTCTCTGTCCTCTCCCCTTGGGAATGCCAGCTACCTCTTATAAATCAGCTCTGATAGCAGTGACTTGGAAAGCTCAAACATATCCCCAAGCCTTATATGATTCAGAGGGGTTCTGAATCCTGATAAAGATGTCAAGAGCTTTTAGAGCCATTTTTTGCTCCTGCTGAGTTGGGAGTTGGAAATAGGGCTGGGTGAGGAGTCAAACTTGGGTAACTCTTTCCTACAGAACTTTGGTTCTGCATGAAGAAGAGGAAATTGACCCCAAAACACTACTTAGCAGTCAGGGGACAGGTAGCCTAGAGGTACCATCTCAGGTGATCAGTCCTTGGAAGATCAGTACTTTTAATGGGGAAGGGGTTCACAGGGCCTCAGCAGTCTCCTGACTGTCAACATTTCCAGTCTTTAGTCCTAGGAAGAGTAAAGGGCTGAAGTCTGGAGATTGCTAAAAAGAGAAAAGAAAGTTGGACAGATACAGCAAATTCTCAGTTTCTCCCAGCAGAGCAAAGGACCAGGGAAATAAGAGACCAGAGGATTTAGTGACTTAAAGTGCCAGAGAGTCCTGGGGCTGAAAATAGAGAAGCAGGTGGGTGAGGGGGATCAGATGGCAGGGAATTTACAGGTCTATACCAGGCGTGGGGGAATCCTGAAAAAGTGTAACAGCAGGGGCTCTGCCTTCAAGGAACGTATTATAATTTAGTTGTGGGGTAAAAAATAATGTACTTGAAATAATTTGTAATTTGGTGCTAAACTGTGGTATCAACAAAAAAGCACTGTAGGAACTTTGAGAAGGGCAGATCATGTAGGTTGGCATCCTCTGTGAGCTGAATGGCTGCCTTAGGCAGTGTGATGTTATGCCCTGGCTACATCTTTTAGAGATGAGTGTGCCTGAGTCTAGCATGGTTTCCTGGAAGAAGCATGGGGGAGGACGTTTCATTATCAGCACTATTTGCCAATCACTATTGTTATCAACAAGAACTACAGTAAACATGAATTGAGCATCTCTCCCTGAGTATACATATTTGTTGGAGATGCAGGGCAAACACCGAAATTGTTGAAGGACTAGTACAAGATAGCATGTGCCAGTAGCAAAAAGACAGAGGGAAAAGTGAAGGTTGGGAAATGAGAGAAGACTTCCGCTGGAGGAGCAGTACAGGCATATCTTGGAGAATTTGTGGGTTCAGTTCCAGACCACTGCAGTAAAGTGACGTGTAATATTTTTGCCGGTGGAGGGTCTTGCCTTCAAGCACAATGAAGTGAAGACAACAAAACAAAGTATGCCTGTACTGAGCTGACCCTTAAAGGAAGGGTCGGGTTTGGATTATAGAAAAAAGAGTGAAGGGGGGATGTAAATGACCTTAATAAGGCACAGAGATTTGAGTGAACAAGGTAGGTATGATGAAGTGATACAACCTACTGGACTGGAGCAAAGGGTGTGAGTAAAGTGGGCAATAAACTTGGAGAGGGAAGTACTAGTGTGGTGATTATAAAGAGTCTTGGATGGCAGACAAAAGGGGTCGTTTTGGAACAAAGGAGGAAGCCCTTGTAGATTTATGTATTTGGGGGGAGTGATGAAGGCACAGGGAAGGAGAACGGGCTAAAGGAAAAAATACTGGGATTCCACATTTTCCCTAGCTTCAGTCCCCAGTGGTAGAGTGACTAACTCAACCTATCTCACCAGAGTTGAGATGAGTTTGTCACCTTCCTTGAATTCCATCTTGAGAACAGGCTCCTAAAAAGCCCCCAAGAAGTTCTGCATCATATACTGTTGGTGGAGAACCTATGCCAGTTGGAAAGTCCCAAACAATCAACACTATGTGTGAGGTGTTCTCAGATAGTGTTAAAGCCACATTGTGAAACAGAAAAGAGGAAAGATCAGCCTGCTAGTCCAGCTGGTGGCACAGGTGCAGACCAAGATGGGGCAACTGTTTCAAAGGCAACACACTTTATCAGTTGATCTGTCTCTGGATCAGCCCTTGGAGAAGGAGGCAGCAATTGCAGGAATTTAAAAAACCAACACGAAAACAAGACTAAGTCTTTCATTATTTTGGTGGCTGCTACTTGGTCACGCCTCACATAGATTCTTTTTACTAACTTCCTGCAGCAAATGAGTTTGGCACAGGCACTGCTACATTTATATTACTACCAGGATGCAGATGTTTCTCTGGTTTAGAATTATGCAAAAGAAGGCATGAAAACAAAAGCTCAGTGAGGTGGGGAAGTATTGCTCTTAAGAATCCAGGCTATTTTCAGGATTTTTTTTAAAGACGCCCCTCTTTGTTTTTATTAACAGCTCTCTTGACTCCTCTCCAGTTTATTTAGATTTTGGCACCTCTTTAGAACATTCTAGCCCAAAACCTGTTAAGTTCATTCTAAAGTTCCTATACTGGCCTTATTTTGCAAGTGGAGAAATCAAGGCATATAATATGAGCTTTCAGTGTCTGTGGGCTAACCTGGAGTCTTGACCTTCCCCTATCATTTTCTATCTTCCCTCTGCTGCATAGAACCTTGCCTAGAAAAGAAATGCTATGGCCCAATTGCCTCCCAGGTCTTCCCTCAACCGCACAGAGGCATTATCTGGAGGGCAATAGGACCTAGGGAGGTTCAACCCTGAAACCCAGAGAGACACACCTGCCCAAGCGTGGGTTGAGCGAGTGTGGGAACAAGCTAGTTAGGGAGGGCGGAGTAGAAGCAGGCTTCTACAGCAGAAGTCTGCTGCTTCGGGGAATACAGTAGCTGTGGCTCCCTTTGGGGTCCGGAATCCTGTCGAGAAGTGCTTCTGAAGATTGATCCAAGCCCCTTTTTGTCGTGCCTCTCCACACCGAGAATTCCGCCCTGGAACTCTCAAGCTGGCTTTGTTTGGACCCAGTTTTCCTCCCTTTTAGCCAGCTCCAGTCATCAGTGCCTTAGTTCCAGAAGCCACCGTCCTCTCACTGCTGAACTAGGACCCCTGCAGCATCCGGCGGCAGATGGCACTCAAGTTTGGCGACATCTGCCCGGCCAGGTTGGCGCCCCGCACGTCGTGCTTCACACAAGCAAACTTTTTTCGTGGGAAAGAAGCCCCTCCAGCGTTCTCTTAATCCTGTAGCTCGTGCGCGCTCAGCTTCTCTTCCCGAAGTCGGCGCTCAGAGACAGCGTTGTGGCCTCGCTACGGCCCTAGGCCCCCTGCCTTAGGGGCGGAGCTTGCGGATTCTGAGAAGCCATCCTGAGAACCTTCTACTAAGCGTGGGTTCTGAGAGAGAACTCGGCGAGAAGACAGGCTACGAGCCACTCAGGCTACGTCCCCTCTTCTACCCTGGCTCAGTTCTTGGCTGATTTGAGAGGGCACACTGGACAGGACTCCTTGAGAGGAGCTGCTGAGTGTTAGTGATCAACAGAGCAGCTATCCTCCTGCCTGGGGCGGCGTGTGTGTAGGGGGGAGGGGGGGGCTGAGAAAGGAGGAACCCACACGGAAACAGCTGTCCCCATGGCCCTTCAACTGCCTGGAACTGGATTTTGAACCGGGAACAAAAATGCTTGCTTTTGCCTTGTCCAAGTTTCAGAGCACATATGTTGACAATTGGAATCCTGAGCCAATTGAGAATCAAGTTCAAAGTGGTACTCCTGGGCTCTCCATCCCAGACCTCAACAAGTCTAATTTGAGACTAGAAGAGAGGGGTCTCCTGCTCTATTAGATCTCCATTCTAGGATTGGACGTGACAGCTCTTCTCGCCAATAACTGGACTGCAGTGGCTTCAGGGTTCTCTTAGGGGATTTGGGAAGGGTTCGCTCTGAAGACCAGACCAAAACGCTCAGAACCTTGACAATGGACCGAGTTTATGAAATGCCTGAGGAGCCAGATGTGGATCCAATTTCATCTCTGGAAGAAGATGTCATCCGTGCAGCCAACCCCCGATTTACCTTTCCATTTGGCATCCTTTTTTCCACCTTTCTGTACTGTGGGGAGGCTGCATCTGCCTTGTACATGGTTAGAATCTATCGAAAGAATAGTGAAACCTACTGGATGGCATGTACCCTTTCCTTCTTTATGTTTTCATCCATTATGGTCCAGTTGACACTCATTTTTGTCCACAGAGATCTGGCCAAAGACAAGCCGCTATCATTGTTTATGCATCTAATACTCTTGGGACCTGTTATCAGGTGAGTAACCTTTTAATCTCTTCCCACCTCCCCTCTTCCCCTTCCCCTCACCACTACCCCAAATTTGTTCAGAGAAAGATGAAGTTAATATTTACGAGACTGATACTATGCCTCCAATTGATTCTCTCATTTCCTCCCACTCTTGGCTTCCCTGCCTACTATTGAAAAAATATTATCTGAAGTCTTAAATGCCAACAAGATGAACATGTGACATGTACCTGTGTTCCAAAACTATGTATGGTACCACTGATACACCTAGATTAGACAAAATTTGCTATCTGGATTTGGATTGGGAAAATTGGTAGGGACCAACTGATGTGATCACCTTGTGCATATAGGCCATACTTCACTGAATAGTGTGCTATATTGATTCGGCCTTTTAGATACTCTATAAATTGAATGAAAGTTCCTAACCCCTACATCTCATCTCACATTCAGTTTCTTTATCCTGAACTTCTTGGGCTGGATATTTTAAGCCATCTGTGGCCATCTGGTACCCCAATTCACTATAATTCATTTTTCTCTGCCAGTTCATATGATTCCTGTTTAACTCTTTGTATCTTTTTGAAGTAAAGGTACATGGTTAGAAACAGACAAAGAAAGATGGTCCATTTGTCCATCTGGATGCTGTAGCACAATGTAGTAGCATCAAGTATTTCCATTTGATTGCCTTGAAGATACAAGAATGTGCCATATCCCAGGGAGACAGGCATCTACGTCAGCAGTCTCATCTGGACGCTATGGGACTATCCAGATAGGGAGAAGTTGCAAAACTTATGAAGTCAGGAGAAAGGAATGGACCAAGTTTGTCTTGATTGCAAGAGAGGCAGAAATCTACAGTCAGCTGAGGAATATAGGTCAGAGTGCTGATGTTGTAATTTCAATAGGAAGATATCTTATCCTTGTGGAATTAAACACAGTCCCAAACTGATTAAGTATGGAACTTCCACTTTAAAAATTTTAAAATATATGTTTAAACAGGGAGGAATTGATTAAGCTCCATCAGAGCAAATATAAGATATAAACAGAAACAATGGCCTGGAATTCAGGAGACCTATTATTTAGTTCTAACTGTGTCACTGACTAGTTGCATGACCTTGATAAAATCTTTGAAGATGCCTTGGCCCACAGTTTCTTCAACTGTAAAATAAATGGGTTGTATGGGCTAGATCATGGGTCTCAAATGTTTACAGAGGTAAGGCAGGCATCATAAATTTATAAAATGTACCATGTATGAGAAAAACAGTAGCTTCATGTGTAATGATAAATGAAAAGACAGTTCTATGTTAAATTATGGAGAGTAGTGATGACTGGCAATCTGGAGTCCACATGATCTGCCTCCTTTGAAGCAGATTTAGAGCTCCTGCCTATTGTTTCCTTGTTGAAATTCAGACCCAGTATTGCCAGATCCCCTAACTTTTCAGGAGAAGCTCCCAGAATAGACTTTGAGATGAAATACTATGATTTTAAATTTTGGCACATGACTAATAAAACAAAAACATGGTATATGCCAAACAAATCACAGCTATTGATCAGATGTGACTTAGCTGGCCTATATCTAACTTTTGGACTAGGTCAGTGGTCGGCAAATTGCGGCTCGCGAGCCACATGCGGTTCTTTGGCCCCTTGAGTGTGGTTCTTCCACAAAATACCACATACCCTAATTAAGTTAGTAACAATGTACCTACCTATATAGTTTAAGTTAAAAAAAATTGGTTCTCAAAAGAAATTTCAATCATTGTACTGTTGATATTTGGCTCTGTTGCCTAATGAGTTTGCCGACCACTGGACTAGGTAATCTAAAAAAGTCCTTTTCAGTTCTAAATCTTTGAGGTTAAGCTGTTAAGACCTCATCAATTTAGAAGCAAGAAATTTGGAGATGTCACTAGACTAGAGGAGCATAGAATCCATTCTTCTTTCCCTTTTCAAACAAAAGATGTTGAGTTAACAGATCAAGTACTCTCAAGATGCAAATGTCAGCAAGTCCATAGCAGCCCCCAGTTCTGACTTCCCCTTTTTGCTTTGTGGTCTCCCAAGCCAGCTTTGATTTGGACACCACCATATGGAGTGTTGAATACTATGTTTTATTTTTGTCATTTAGCTTCCACTAGAAATAATTGGAAAGCATTTATAATATCAGTCAGTTAGCCCCACAGCATGGAAAAAAAAACAATTAAAAGCTCATAAATTATATCCTCGGTATGCTTATTTTCAAGACAAATAACTTTTTAGTTAGATAAGAACTTGATTAGTGCTATTAGGCAAATGAAGGTATTTGGAGGACCTAGCTCCCTTTAAAAATATTTTTATTGATTTTAGAAAGAGGGGAAGAGGGAGAGAGAAAAGAGAGAGAGAGAGAGAGAGAGAGAGAGAGAGAGAGAGAGAGAGAGATGAGAGAAACATTGATTGGCTGCCTCCTGCACAACCCCTACTGGCCATCAAGCCTGAAACCCAGGCATGTGCCCTGTCTGGGAATCAAACTTTTGACCTCTTGGTCTCCCTTATATACATGCAAAGATAACGTCTGGAAATGAAAATGTACTCTAATTTACTGAAGCTTATAAGCAAGACAAACACCCTTACTTAAACCAGAACTAGTAAATATCCTTAGGACTAGAGGCATAAAAGAGAATGCTTAATGCAAGTGCCACCCTCAAAATTTTATTCAGCAATAGCATTGATAGACTTGAGTTAAAATCTAAAATCTTTTGATAGAAATGCACTTAAGCATTTTCCCTGAATATGAAGAGAATGTTGCTTTTTTTTCTTCTCTGTTCTCTCCTTTTTCTCTCCTGGGTTCTAGAGTTTGTCCCTAGAAAGTAGGTGTTTCACACTACATGCTTCAGGCTGTCATACAAGCACCAATCTCAAAGGGATCCTGTGGAGAATGGCAGCTAGCACATGGTCCTCTTGGGAGCCAAAGGCCTAGGGAGCATACTGTATACATCTCTGCTTGTCTGTGGTCTATTTTTTAAACTAAATTATGCTGATATTATTATACTCTCCTCTCATTACTTCTCACCTTGTTTTCTTTACTTTTTTCTCACTCTTTCACTTATTCAGCTAATACCTATTTATCAATTACCCACTATGTGATAAGGGTGGTGGGCAAGATAAATATACCCCCTCCCACCCTCAGCCTATCAGAAAAGATGGCTTAATTTTCACAACTGCTCTTACTTATAATAAATAGTCCACAGTTTCCATTCATTTCAGAATAAGAGGAAGTGGTAATTCAGGTGTTTAAAAACAAGATGATCTAGTTGCTTGTCCTCTATTCCTTACATCAGAACTTCGAATGACTTCTTCTTTATATGGAGGAGATGGAAGGGGTACAGTAGGAAATGTGATCTTATTTTCAAGGGCAGTAGGCTCTCATTAGTATGTTTTCCTCTTTGTAAAGAGATAATGGAATTTAAAAGGCTGCTGTTCCCAAACAGGTCCATAGGCCCCCAAAGCAACCTTTAGAAAAATCTTTTGAGGTGCCCTAGGTATATAGTACATTAGGTTCTGAGTTGTCAGTCTTTTTAAGTACCTTTGTTGCTAAATGGCTTTCCCATGTACGTGAGAAGTTTTCTCTAGATCCCAGTCAAAACAAGTTTGGCTGAAACACTCATAGTTGTGAGTTTTGTCTTGAAAAAGCAGAACTCAAAAGCCCCTATTATGGGGCTGAATGCTTTGAATAAGGAACACTTGACCTCAGGAACTTGAGGTGTTATGACTACCAAGACCTTTTATCTTAATGTTTAAGGCACTTTCCTGCCTGGAGACAAAGAAATTTCTTAATTCCTCAAAGAGACACTTCTGAAATGGTGTTCTTAGATTGGAGGGTAACTGACTGAAAAAGAAAAGAAAGGATTTAGATTCAAGTAACTTGCAGAAGGCACCACCAACTCTTTGACTCACAAGAAATGTGTAGAATGGGAAAGAAGGAATGGGGAGTAGCAAAAAGTAGCACTACCTCTCTGAGTTATCCCTCCTCCCCTCACTAAAACATCCCTTTCCAGGACAGCTTTAGTTAAGTTCTCATGATGCTTTACCTCTGCAGATGTTTGGAGGCCATGATTAAATACCTTACACTGTGGAAGAAAGAGGGGCAGGAGGAGCCCTATGTCAGCCTTACCCGAAAGAAGATGCTAATAAATGACGAGGAGGTGCTGATAGAATGGGAGGTGGGCCACTCTATCCGGACCCTGGCTATGCACCGCAATGCCTACAAGCGTATGTCACAGATCCAAGCCTTCCTGGGTTCAGTGCCCCAGCTGACCTATCAGCTCTATGTGACCCTGATCTCTGCAGAGATCCCCCCCGGTAGAGGTGAGTAGAGTCAGGATTGGGGAGGGCTCCACTTAAATCAAGGGTCTTAGAAATTTAGAGCTGAGCTGTCAAATACACTGGCCAACAGCTTCCTGTGGCTATTATATTTTATTACATAAAAAATTCACTTTCTCAGACATACTAGCTACATGTCAATTGTTCAATAGCTACATGTGGCTAGTGGTCACTTATTGGACAGCACATATGTTACAGAACATTTTCATAATTGTAGAAAGTTCTGGATAACACTGGTAGATGGTCAAAGAACATGGGAATCCAGACATCTCAGGCCTGCCACATTTCTTAGACTGATGTAAGCTATTTAGACGAAAAATGCCACAGATAAACCCTCTCCGGGCTAGTAATAGATGCTCTCAGAAGAAGCTAGTAATCCCAGCAGTCAGTAGGACATTTTCTCTAGCCTATAGTGTTTTAAAGTATACTAAGTACTTTTTGTTTGTTTGGTTGGTTTCTTTAGGGATGACCATATTTAAATAAGAGGTGCCCAAATGTTACTAATAATGAAGTTCCTTTTTACAATTACATTTACTACTCAGTCCTGAATCAATCTGAGTATGGAGAAGATAGGAACCTGTATTTTTAATGTAGCTAGTTGAGTCTGATCAGCCATATGTGGAAGCCATTGATTTAATTACTTCTCCCAACTCCAGTGAGGAGAAAGAAACACCTGATCCCATTTCTGACCTTCTCTGTGATCTTTGGAGGAAGTTACCAAAGAGATCCCTGTCTTAATTCCCCATTTGTAAAAGAGAGATCCTGAGATGAGTAAGAACTTTGGCAGATGATGAAATGTGAATCAGTGTTTTCAAAGTTGAGATAAAGTTCAGTTTATGACTTTTAATAGCCTTAGATTAGCTTCACCTGCTTGGGCTGGAGCTGTGGGTACAATTTTGGATCATTTTCTTATTATTAGGTGCTGACACTGCTTGGCAAAGCTCCATGTCTCAACTTAGTGTAAGGAGAAAATTTTCCCTCTTTTGTATTTTTCTCCATTAAGAATTGTTCACAAAGTTCTATTGGTCTTGAAGCTTTTCACATAACTGGAATGGACAATAGTGGGAGGAGAAAGAAATGATAATGCTTAAAGAAATTATAATGATAAAATTCCTGAGAATTTTGAGGGTTATCAAATCACCTAATCAAAATATGTATATGTTACAGAAGTAATACACACACAAATCAATTGACCTACCCATAATTGTATATGCAAAGAAAAATTTATGGAAAGATATGTAAGAAACAATTTACCTCTGGGGGTGGAAATGAGTCAGCCAACTTTTACTTTTTACTTTATACCTTTTTATATGGTTTGAAATTGTTATCATGATCTTGTTTTTTTAATTTTATTTTGGGTCCTTATTTAAAAACTAGAAGCCTGGTGCACAAAATTTGTGCACAGGGGTGGTGGGAGGGAGCATTGTCCCTCAACCCAACCTGCACCCTCTCCCATCTGGGACTTGTCGAGGTATGTTCGACTTCCTGATAAACAGGCAGTTTGATATCCCTCTCACAATCCAGGACTGCTGGCTCCCAACTGCTCACCTGCCTGCCTTCCTGATTGCCCCTAACTGCCTGCCAGCCTAATCACCCCCTAACCACTCCCTGCCAGCCTGATTGATGTCTAACTGCTCCCAGCCTGATCACCCCCTAACCACTCCCTGCCAGCCTGATTGATGTCCAACTGCTCCCTTGCCAACCCGTTTGCCCCCAACTTCCCTCCTCTGCTGGCCTGGTCACCCCTAACTGCCCTCCCCTGCAGGGTTGATTGCCCCCAACTGCCCTCCTTTGCAGGCCTGGTGCCTCCCAACCACCCTGCCCTACTTGCCTGATTACCCACAACTGCCTTCCCTTGCAGGCCTGGTCCCTCCCAACTGTCCTCCCCTGCTGGCCATCTTGTGGTGGCCATCTTGTATCCACATAGGGGCAGGATCTTTGACCACTTGGGGGCAGCCATCTTGTGTTGGAGTGATGGTCAATTTGCATATTACTCTTTTATTAGATAGGATAGAGGCCTGGTGCATGGGTGGGGGACAGCTGATTTGCCCTGAAGGGTGTCCTGGATCAGGGTGGGGATTCCCTTGGGGCATGGGGCGGCCTGAGTGAGGGGCCTGTGGTGGTTTGCAGGACAGCTATGCCCCCCAGCGACTGAAGTGGAGGCCCTGGTATCTGGGATATATTTACTTTCTACAATTGAAATTTTGTAGCCTGGAGCAGAGCCAAGCCTCCTGCTTACTCCATGGTGGCAGCTGTTTCTGTTTGGATTTGTTTACCTTCTATAGTTGAAACTTTACAGCCTGGAGTGGAGGCTTAGGCCAGCTAGGGCAGGCGGAAAGTTTGGCTTCTTCCATTGCCAGAGAAACACAAGCCTCTGTGGTCACATCCATCTTGGTTGGGTTTAATTTGCATACACACTCTGATTGGCTTGTGGGTGTGGCATGTGGAGCAGAATGATGGTTAATTTGCATATTACTCTTTTACTAGGTAGGATATTTAAAAGGTACCGTATTTGCCGGCATATAAGACAATTTTTTGGCCCTGAAAAATATGCCTCCAAGTGGGGGGTAGTCTTATACGGCGAGTATATAACAAACTCTGTATTTTGAGTGGAAATGTTAGGGGGTCGCCTTATACGCCCAGTCGTCTTATACGCCGGCAAATACGGTAATATTATTTTTATCCTTTTAAAAATATATATATTTTATTTTTTACAGAGAGTAAGAGAGAGGGATAGAGAGTTAGAAACATCAATGAGAGAGAATCATCAATAAGCTGCCTCTTGCACACCCCTTACTGGGGATGTGCCCACAACCAAGGTACATGCACTTGATAGGAATCGAACCTGGGACCTTTCAGTCCCCAGGCCAACGCTCTATCCACTCAGCCAAATGTTAAGGATAGCGTTTTGGCTATCCTTATTTTTTAATCATAAATATCTGATAAGGTAAAGACTCAAAACCATAGAGAATATATATAAAAGAGATGTAATCTCACTTCCAAAAGGTAATCTCTGTTAATCATTCAGTATATATCCTTCCAGACTTAATTTTACTATCTATAAAAATAAAAGCATAATATGCTAATTAGACTGGATGTCTTTCTGGATGACCTCCCAGATGAAGCAGAGGCTGCGAGGGAATCCTGGGTCCCAGATGCCAGAGGGAAGTCAGTGCTGGCAGCTGGGAAAAGGCAGGCCTACTCTTACACAAATTTCATGCATCAGGCCTCTAGTGTAAATATAAACATACATACATCATATACATGTATGTATGTTTTTGCCAAAAAAGAACTGTATTAAACATTCTGTTAAGCAGTGTCTTTTTAAAATATGAGCCAGTATGTTTTTCTTTTCAATTATTTATACATTCACATATAATAATAAAAATTATAAATGCATAATATATATTTTCCTTATGTGAATTGGACCATTCTTTCTCATTTCCCCAGTCTTCTTTTGGTAGGATTGAAGTTTATTTCTAATTTTTCATGAAAAATATTTTTCTAATTATAAACTATGCTCCAGTGAACATCTGTGTACTGGAATGAGACTTTGTATGATAAATCCTGAGCAGTAGAATTTCTGGGTAAAACGATTTGCGTGTTTAGAATTTTATCAGTATTGCCAAATACCACCACCCAAAAAAGATTGGATGCATTTATATTCTCACCAATAATATATGAACGTGCCTGTTTTTTTATATCTTAAGCTAAATATTATTTACTTGTATAATTATAAAATAACTTATTTTAAGGCATAATTTGCATTATTTATTATGAATGAAGCTCTACATCTTTTCATGTTTGGTCATTATGTTCTTTAAATTGCTTGTTTACATATTTTAGTCACTTTTTTTAATGGTTTGTCTTTTTATAAATTTGCTAGAGGCCTGGTGCACGAAATTTGTGCACAGGTAGGGTCCCTAGACTTGGCTGGCACTCAAGGTCGATCGGGGTCTTCTGGCTGCCGGCCAGGGCCTTCCTTCCAGCCACCAGCTGGGGCCGTCCTTTGTTCTGTGCTTCCCCCCTGGTGGTCAGCACACATCATACCAAGTGATCAAACTCCTGGTCTCCTGCTCAAATTCCCAAGGGGATACTTTGCATAATAGCCTTTTATATATATAGATAAGAGCTATTTATATATTCTGGCTATTAATCTTTTATCTGCTATAGATAAGTATATGTGTATATATGTGTTTATATGTGTATGTCGTTTGTGTATATACACATATTTTAAATGTGCACTATACAGGTCATACATGTAACATGTAGCACATATGTGCAACACAAGTGTAAGATCAACACTATACTTGTATCTTCTGGAATTCTGAAGGGTTAAATGTTTATGTATTTTAATTTTTTATTGCTTTTAGATATTGTGGCATTTTTTACAAAGACCTTTCACAACTCATATCTGATAGAGCAATTTATCCTGATCTTCCAAATAGATGATTTTCCATCATCAATTTGTCAACTCCCCCACCAAAAAACAAAACAAAGCAAACAATAACAATGGTAAATGAAATAACAGTTCATTAACTCTGTTATTGTGATTACATTAAATTATTTAGGCTATTTTGGAAGGAATTTATATTTTTATAGGATCAATCAATTTCATATTAGAAGATGATATATTTCTTCATTTAATTAAATATTTTTAAATCACTGTTTGAGGTACAACTAATAAATTAAAACCTGTATCTATTTAATGTATATAACTTGATAAGTTTGGAGATAAGTATATCTCCATGAAATCTCACTACAATCTATGCTGTAAGTATGCAGGTCCTATAGCAAGAATAGTTTTCTTGTTATAGGTCATTCAAATTTTATAAGGCTTATTTCTAAGTGTTCTATCAGTCTTAAAATTGCTTGATTTCCAAAGTGTCCTGGTAGTGCCAAAGTAAATGCACCTACTACACTTTGGGAAATAGTGGATGATGATGATAATGATGATAGTTAGCAGATAGCATTTATTATGTTCCAGGCATTTCTCTAAGCCAGTGTTTCCCAAACTTTTGACATATGTGCACCCCTTCTATAATTTTAGTAATGCTGAGTACCCCTTGTCAAAAAAGGATGTATTTTAATAACAATCAATATATATATATAATTTTTTCGGTACATACACAAAATAATAATAAACAAAAATAAAATTATTCATAATAAAATATAAATAAAAGTTATATTATAAATAACATTTATTTGAACAAATGAGAAGGATGAGATTGACTTGACTCATGAGAATATAGAATTAGGCGCAGCTGAGCACAGTGCAGTGCATATCCCCACCAAACTCTTCCCGTACCCCTGGGGGTACGTGTACCACACTTTGGGAAACACTGCTCTAAGCCCTTTACATGTAATTATTTCATTTAATCCTCACAAAATTCCTATGAGATAATTATTGTTATTATCCCCATCTTATAAATGAGGAAATAGAAGCACTGAGAGGTTAAGCAAATTCCCCAAGGTTCCATAAGTAAAAGGTAGCAAAAACTTGATTGGAATTCAGTATGTCTGCCTTTATTTTTATTTTTTATTTTTTAAAAGTATATTTTATTGATTTTCCACAGAGAGGAAGGGAGAAGGATAGAGAGCTAGAAATGTCAATGAGAGAGAAACATCAACCAGCTGCCTCCTGCACACCCCCTACTGGGGATGTGCCCACAACCAATGTACATGCCCTTGACCAGAATTGAACCTGGGACCTTTCAGTCCGCAGACCTACGCTCTATCCACTGAGCCAAACCGGTTTCAGCAGGATGTCTGACTTTAGATCCTGTGTTTCTAACATATTACTATTCAAATGATATAAAGGAAGCTTTTAAAAAAACTTTCTGACAATACAATCTCCTTTTAAAAAGTTTTGTAAACAACTTTTTGGTTTAGTTTTCCTCTTATCTTCTTTTTGCTACCCCTTTTCTAATCCCATTTTCTCTTGGAGGCATTAATCCAAATGTTAATCCAAACATAGGTGATCAAATTCATTCACAGTATTATGATCTCTTTCTGCATGAGTCTATTTGTAAGAAGGCAGATTGAAGTTGTTTTTACATTTGTTTGAAAGCATCAGCCTTTCATTCTTTTATTACACTACTATGAATAAGTGAATTCTAATGAAAGGGAAAGCATTACCATACTTGGATAGATGTATGTACACTCTGACATTCCCAACTCTTGAGCATTCAGTCTCAAGGATGGGGCTGAGAGTGGTTTAGAAAGCTGACTATATCACATAATTATGTTGCACACCTTAAACTAATAGAATGTTATATATCAATTATATCTTAATAAAAATTGAAAAAATAAAAGTAATAAAGCTAAGAATAGAGCCTTTAAGAAAGTCTCTCATTCCAGTCTTTGAGATTCCAGCACTCTACTTAGAGCTGAAAAAGATGTAGAAAATAAATCCTTTAGGATGTCCACGGGGATGTTGTCACTTTTCTTGAAGATTATCTCACTGCTCTAGTTCCTTGGATGCAGTGTTTTCATGGGAACATAAAGCTCAAGTAGTTTTGGTTTTTGGGTAAGTACCCTCAGACCCTCTCATTCTCCTTGTGAAAACTAGATATTTCTTAGTTACCAGCATTCTTTGCTATAAAGGAATAAAAGAAAGGTGGCCATGGTGTTGTCTATAGTTAAGATTTAGTATAGCAGGTTAGGAAGTATTCTAATCCTTCAGGCCCCTCTACTCTAACATACAGTGGTATGGGTGTTATAGGCTAGGAAATGGAGTTTTTATATTTTAAACCACTCTGCTGGAAGTTTGGCAATTCCTAAGGTATACCAAAACATTGGGATGGCAAATTGCCATTGATAGTGATTAATACAAGTAACTCTAGACTATCTCAGTTAATTGGGGGAACTGAGGTACATAGTTAGTGACTTTCACAAGCTTCCACACAGCTGAACCAAGGACGTCTAAACATAAGTATTTTAAGCTGCCTCTCTAAACTCAGAATTCTTCATTAGTTCCACAAACATTTATGGAGCACATACTAATTCCAGGCAGTGTGTCAAGCTCTGGGGATATAGCAATAAATAAAATAGACATGGTCCCTTCTGCCCTCATGGAATTTCCAGTATACATTTTGACACATTCTTGAAGTACTCACAAACAAGATTAATTCTTTGAAGCAGAAACACACCAAGGAAGAAATTTCTATAACCAAATGCATTCTCTGTGAATCTCTTAAGACTGGATTATTTTTCACATAAGAGCTCTTTCTGCCTCTTTCATTGTTTGCTCAGAAGCCTGTTTCTTCAGGTAGATGCTGTCCTTTAGCTTTAAAAAATATATATTTTATTGATTTTTTTACAGAGAGGAAGAGAGAGGGATAGAGAGCTAGAAACATCGATGAGTGAGAAATATCGACCAGCTGCCCTCTGCACACTCCTTACTGGGGATGTGCCCGCAACCAAGGTACATGCCCTTGATTGGAATCGAACATGAGACCTTTCAGTCAATGCTCTCCACTGAGCCAAACCAGTTTCAGCTGTCCTTTATATGTGCTCCTCTTATGTTAGTGACTGCTCGATGCTAGTTTTGAGATCTATTCTTTTTAAAAAGTTCATTTTGCATGTTTATTAAAATATTACAGTATATGTTCATCATGGGAAATTTAGAAAGTAGAGAAGCAGAAAAAAAGATTATAAAAACTGATGTAATCCTTATTATAAAAATGCATATATTAGTTTATTTCAATTTTCTTTCTGGGTTTGCTATTGGTTTACATAGTTATCGTCATACATGAGTTTGCTCTTAACTGGGGCCTTCACGTCTCCCTATCATCTTTCTGGATCTCTGGTCAGAATATAAGCTTCATCAACATTGACTTAATGCCTATTTTTTGTTTCTTTTTTTTTCTCCTTACAGTTGTGCTAATGGTATTTTCCCTGATATCTGTCACCTATGGGGCTACCCTCTGCAATATGTTGGCTATCCAGATCAAGTACGATGAATACAAGATTCGCCTCGGGCCACTAGAAGTTCTCTGCATCACCATCTGGAGGACATTGGAAATTACTTCCCGCCTCCTGATTTTGGTGCTCTTCTCAGCCACTTTGAAACTGAAGGCTGTACCATTCTTATTGCTCAACTTCCTGATTCTCCTCTTTGAGCCTTGGGTTAAATTCTGGAGGAGTGGTGCCCGGATGCCCAATAACATTGAAAAAAATTTCAGCCAGGTTGGCACCCTTGTGGTGCTGATTTCCATTACCGTACTCTATGCTGGCATCAACTTCTCTTGCTGGTCAGCATTGCAGTTGAAGTTGGCAGATAGGGACCTTGTTGAAAAAGGTCAGAACTGGGGACATATGGGCCTGCACTATAGTGTGAGATTGGCAGAGAATGTGATCATGGTCCTGGTTTTTAAGTTCCTTGGAGTGAAAGTGCTATTGAATTACTGCCATTCCTTGATTGCCTTGCAGCTCATTATTGCTTACCTGATTTCCATTGGTTTTATGCTCCTTTTCTTTCAGTACTTGCATCCATTGCGCTCACTCTTCACCCACAACATAGTGGACTACCTCCACTGTGTTTGTTGCCACCGGCACCCTCGGAGCAGGGTTGAAAACTTGGAGCCATCATTGGATGCTGAAACAAGCCAAAGTGTTGTCTAATTCTATTTCCTGGGTATTTGGGGA
This sequence comes from Vespertilio murinus, assembly GCA_963924515.1. Classification (NCBI taxonomy): domain Eukaryota; kingdom Metazoa; phylum Chordata; class Mammalia; order Chiroptera; family Vespertilionidae; genus Vespertilio; species Vespertilio murinus. The sequence goes on from OZ004710.1 coordinate 40,824,084, forward strand.
CTGGTTTAGGATGGCCAAGAACAACTGTGAAATTTAAGGAGAGGATGAGGCTCATAGCTGAATACCCACCAGAATATTTTCTTGAATGTTATGGTAATATTGATTTTATTTCTTTAAGATCGATGGCTATGTTTGGACACCGAGAGAGCCGCCATCTATCCATAAGGGACAGAGATAGCATTTACACTCCTTCCACTCAGGTCAGCTGTCTCGTCTCCCTATGGAATAACTTACTTCCATGCACCTTAGGCTCTCTGTGACCTTCTAGATCTGCTCATTTGCTTGAGGTGCATTATTGAGCTTTCCTGAGGCTAAGCTGAAAGCCCAGAATCTGACTAGAACATATCCTGACTGATCAGAGGATATAACTGTTTACTATGTTTACCCTCCAGGAAACATTCTGCCTAATGTGGAACATGTAAGTGTGGCTGGGATGTTTAATTCCAACGAGAAACTCTGGTTAAGAAGAAAAAATTCTACTATTAAAAGAGCTGCCCCCCAAATAAATTAGCTTTCCATTGGGATTTTACTAATGATCCTTCATCAAGGACCTCTCTTTTCAGCAGCCTATTGTAGGCACACTCTGAGAAGGGAGTGGAGAGAAGGAATTCTTCAGGGAATATGCCAGAATGACTTTTTCTCAGGGACCTGCATGGGCCCGCAACTTGTGCATAAAGTGGAGTGGTTGAGTAAAATCTCTCACTTTGTAGCTCATTATCAGGGATTCCCTCCAACTCGTCTTTTCTGTGCTTCTGGCATTTTACTACTTGATATGAACCTCAGAGAAGGTGAACTGTAATTAAAAACGTTTCTAATGTGTGTAAAAAATTAAGATTTCATTGTGTCTTCTGCTGTCTTGAGTATTTTATTGATTTTTCTTTTTAAGGGAGAGAGAATAGCTTGGATATCACCTTCATGTTGTTTAGGGATGAGACGGTGGCTGACACTCTAAAGTAGAGTGAAGGCAGAGGAGGGAACTAAGATCACAATAAATCATGTGACATGGGATTTTATTTTCTAATTTGGAGCATATGTTTATCATTCCCATACCCCTAATGGATGAATCCAGGTCTCCCTTTCTCATGTATCTCAATGTTTACATCTCAAACCATTTGGATATTTTGATGAGGATGTCACCTGGATGCCTCTAAGATAATGAAGGAATTGAGATTACTATATCTACTGCCTATTGGAGCCAAGAATCCCAGCAGTTATCTAAATAATGCTTGCCCCTCACAGACCAGGAAGGTGAGAACTCACTAGTACAGCTGTTCTATCCGTCCCATGGAGCTGAAAGAGCAGAGGGTTCTCTTGCTCTCCCCTCCGCTCCTTCACCAGCAGCCCAAGATGAGAGTGCCAGAATGGTCAGGTTGCTTTTGTTCCGGCCCTCCGGTCCAGTTTAAGAACCCAATTGTGGCCCTCGAGTCAAAAAGTTTGCCCACCCCTGCACTGGTAGCATGTACTAGTGCCACAATTGCTGTAAGGAGCTATGAATATTCCAACCTAAGACTTCTCAATCCTATCCAATTTTACTCTTGGAATTGTGCTAAGAATTTATCTTTAACCATTTCCCTTCCTCTTATTTAGTCAGTACATATTGTAGAAGCTCCCTCTTCTAAGTAAGTAGCAGAGCTGTTAACTAAAATTGTCCTATGTTCTGGAATATCTAGTGTGGTTTTCACATCTTCAACCACTGTTGGTGGCTAAAAGGATTGGAAAATACTTATTTTTTTTTTTGGCGGGGGGGCTGAAGTGACTTGCTTTGGAGCAGTGGAGATTTCCTTTTTCAACCCAACTCCCTCAGTCCATCTTTCATGATGAAGAAGAGACTTAGATGGTCATAAAAAGCTTGCACTGCTGTCTTCTATGTGATTCAAGGTGAATTTGAAAGAAGTAATCTATCATCCCTTCACAGGAACATACTTCCTTTCTGGAATTCTAATAAGAATTTCTACCCAGTGGTTAATATGTCCTATATTAAAAGAAGAAGCACTGTGGAACTATAATTAGGTCCATAAAAGCTATGGGAATCAACTACTTAAAGGGTGTGTGCTATGGGAACATAGAGAGAGAGTGGGCTAGGCAGGCCAATTAGAGCTAGAGAGGAGATACACAGTGTGGAAAAGCATGTCTTGGTACTGAACCAGGAATATTTTCCCAAGGTATCCTCCCTAGCCTCAGTGACTTAATATCTCTGGAATGTAGGAAGTTTAGGGTGAAGGGTGTGGAGCAACTTCTGACCTGAAAAACTTGCTGCCTTTACCTGAGGAAAAGAGACTCTAGTGATACATTATGTAAATGAATATTCATTATCTCCTATAGGTGGTAGCCTTTCTGTTCTACAGCAGTCTTCTATATACAGAGAAGATGGAATTGTGGAATATGACGGTGGGGCAGGGGAAATGCCTTCTTTCACCTGCAGACACTTCTTTAATAGACTATTCTCTTTTTACCTCTGAAATTGTAAAGCAACACAGGGTACTAGTGTAGGGGCAAGTCTGACTGAGTGGGAGAGGAGGCAGAGATTGGGCCAGAAAATTGGTCTTGGAAGAGGAAGGCAGAACCATGAAGTTGGGGAAAAGGAGATAGGCTTTTATAACAGCAACTTTTCTCATACTAGAAATTTGGTGGGCGAATGAATATAGTAAAGAAATGTACTATAGCCGAAACTGGTTTGGCTCAGTGGTAGAGTGTCGTTCTGCGGACTGAAGGGTCCCAGGTTCGATTCCAGTCAAGGGCATGTACCTTGGTTGCGGGCACATCCCTGGTTGGGGGGTGTGCAGGAGGCGGCTGGTCGATGTTTCTCTCTTATCGACGTTTCTAGCTCTCTATCCCTCTCCCTTCCTCTCTATAAGAAATCAATAAAATATATATATTTTAAAAAGAAATGTATTATATATACCATAGATTTTTAACCAGTGTGCTGCAATAATTTTTAAAACATGCAAGCCTGACTAGTCAGGGGCACTGACCTCTTTTCTCTTAGATTATCAAATAAAAAAATGACAACAGCCAACACAACAATAACCATCCATTGTGAATGAATCAAAATTATATCTATTTTTATTAGATCATTGTGCCACACAGTTTTAGTAATTAGTTTATATGTGCCATGAGATTAAAAAAAGGTTGAAAATCACTGATAAATACTAATTATTGTCAATTTTATTTGCTCCATAAATGCTTTGAATACTATGGGCATAGAACTGTGAGGCACTGTAGGAGAATTAAATAATAACTAATATTAATGAGCACTTACTACATGTCTAGCATTGTGCTATACATTAATTATTTTATTCAATCCTCAGAAAACCCTTATGTGGTAAGTACTGATATTATCCCACATTTTGCAGATGAAGATTCAAAGGCACAGAACAGTGCAGTGAACTGGCCAAGGTCACAGCTAGTGTCAGAGCCAGGATTCAGTCTTAGACACTAAGGCTCCAGAGCTTACATTCTTTTTTTTAAAAACAATATATATTTTATTGATATTTTACAGAGAGAAAGGGAGAGAGATAGAGAGCTAGAAACGTCGATGAGAGAGAAACATCGACCAGCTGCCTCTTGCACACCCCCTACCGGGGATGTGCCCACAACCAAGGTACATGCCCTTGACCGGAACCAAACCCGGGACCTTTCAGTCCGCAGACCTACGCTCTACCACTGAGTCAAACCGGTTTCGGCCAGAGGTCACATTCTTAATCATGATACAGGCCTCTAAATCCTCCTAGGTCCTTTGTGAGATTATTTTAATAGGTTAGTGATTTCAGGAATATTTTCTGGGCTATGGCTGAAAGTGTTCATGTCAAACATTCTTTTTCAGAAACACTCCCTATCAAGGGGCACTACTCAATTCACTCTAGGGAGAGGAGTCAAAATTTAAAAGGCCTGGGATGAAAACCGAGTGTGTGTTCACATGCACTTGTAGGTTGGTACAGGAATGGGGATGGCTCAGAGGAGTATGGTAAAGGGACCTATTTCCTTTCTAGTTTCAGGATTTTTCCAGATCCTGGTTGTGGGAATAAAAATGGAGGGAGCAATTTTCACTCAGGTGTGTATGAGTTCTTCCTCCAGAAACAACCTATCAGATCAGGGCAGTGCTGAAGCGCATTCTTTTTATTTTATTTTATTTTATTTTTTATTTTAAAAATATGTCTTACCCTAGCTGATTTTGCTCAGTGGATAGAGCATCAGCCTGCAGACTGTGGAGTCCCAGGTTCAATTCCAATCAGGGGCACATGCTGGGGTTACAGGCTCCATCCCCAGTGGGGGGTATGCAGGAGGCAGCCGATCAATGATTCTATCTCATCATTGATGTTTCTATCTCTCTCTCCCTCTACCTCTTCTCTGAAATCAATAAAAATATTTTAAAAATATGTCTTTATTGATTTTAGAGAGAAGAAGGGGAAGGGTAAAGAGATAGAAACATTGATGAGAAAGAAACATTGATCGGCTGCCTCCTGCATGCTCCCTCACCAGGGATCAAGCCCACATGTGCCCTGACAGGGAATGGAACCAGTGGCTTATTGGTTCATGGGTCAATGCTCAACCACTGAACAATACCAGCCAGGCTGAAAAACATTCTTTTATGCTTCCTCTTGCCAACACTGCCCTTACTCTCACTGAGAAGCTGACTTATAGACCTTAGGGCAGACCACAGAAATTGAGTGGTAGAGAATAGTAACCCTCCCCTGAGCTATTACAGTCCTGAGAGCCTAGGTAAAATTTCAGTGCTCTTTAAGCTAGCTCCCTCAAGCCTGCACCTCAAAATGCCATGATCATTAGCATTACAGAGTTAATTGCTATTTCACAGTGTGAACGTGGAGTGTGGAGCTATCGGGTAAGGCACTCACCAGGACATTCCATCTGAACCCATGGGGCTTTGTCTCTGAGAAAGCCTTTATTACAAAATTAGTGGACCCTCCAAAATATTACCTACCTCAAAGTGGGAATCCTCATTCTCTGAAGTCTTTGCTATTGGGCTTTATTTCTACCTTCAGGGGAAACATATGCCCATTGTCTTATTATTTTCCTATTGAAGGACTGGTACCATCAGTCACACACTTTGGACCTTAGAGCCTCTGGGGTTCCCAGTGAAAGTTACTTCATGAGCCCTGGCAAAAGCATATAGCATGTGAAACTGGCAAGTAGCATGGCCAACCTGAGTGAGAGATGAGAACTAAGGGTGAAAACACATTTCTGTGTATGGAAGGAATAGCTCAATAGCACTGCATAATATTAAAGGGCACATTTACATATATTAGCTCTGTTACTGTTATATCATTGTTAGGATAAGTCTCCTGAGTTGTACAAGTGGATTTGCATTGCTCTAACCTTCAATTCATCAAACAATTATTAAATTCTTATTTTATGCCAGGAAAACCTATGTGAATATCTCAAAGTGCTCTATAGAGGTTCAACGACTTAAAAGAAATACAAAATATTGAGCATAAGTCACATTGGAGATAAATAAACAGGCACTCTCATTACTGGTATGAGTAAAGTATTTTTTTCAGGTTTCTTTTTTTTCATTTTTTAAATCAAGGTATTATATGTGTACATATCTTACCAATTCCCCTCTCCCATACATGCCCTCCCTCCCCAGAGTTTTACATACATTTGTTATGCTTATATTCATGCATACAAGTCCTTCTGTTGATCTCTTATCACCCCCATATCTCCCTACATTACCCACTGTAATTTGACAGTCTGTTGCTTTATTCTCTCTGTATCTATCTTTTGGTTCATCACTTTATAATGTTCCTTATTATCCATAAATGAGTGAGATCATGTGGTGTTTTTCTTTCATTGACTGGCTTATTTCACCCAGCATAATGTTCTCCAGTTCCAACCAGGTTGCTGTAAATGATAAGAATTCCTTCTTTTTATGGCAGCATAGTATTCCATTGTGTAGATGTACCATAGTTTTCTGATCCAATCATCTGCTGATGGGCACCTAGGCTGTTTCCAGATCCTAGCTACTGTAAATTGTGCTGCTATGAACATAGGGATGCATATATCCTTTTTGATGCATGTTTCTAGTTTCTTAGGATATATTCCCAGGAGTGGGATTACTGGGTCAAACGGGAGTTCCATTTTCAGTTTTTTGAGGAAACTCCATACTGTTCTCCACAGTGGTTGCACCAGTCTGCATTCCCTCCAGCATTGCACAAGGGTTCCTTTTTCTTTGCATCCTCGCCAGCACTTATCCTTGGCTGATTTGTTGATGATAGCCACTCTGACAGGTGTGAGATGGTACTGCATTGTTGTTTTGATTTGCATCTCTTAGATAATTAGTGACTTTGAGCATGTTTTCATGTGCCTCTTGGCCTTCCTTCTGTCTTCTTTTGAGAAGATTCTATTTAGGTCCATTGCCCATTTTTTAATTGGATCATTTATCTTCCTTTTATTGTTGTATAAGCTGTTTGTAGATGTTGGAGATTAAACTTTTATCAGTGATAACATTTGCAAATATGTTCTCCCATACAGTGGGATTTCATGTTGTTTTGTTGATGGTTTCTTTTGTTGTGAAAAAGCTTTTTATTTTGATGTAGTTCCATTTGTTTATTTTCTCTTTAACTTCCATTACCCTAGAGGCAGTATCAGAGAAGAGGTTCTTTTGGTATATGTCTGAGATTTTGCTGCCTGTGTATGCCTCTAGTATTTTTATGGTTTCCTGCATTATATTTAGGTACTGTATCAATTTTGAATTTATTTTTGTGTATGGTGTAATTTGGTGATCTAGTTTCATTCTTTTGCATGTATCAGTCCAATTTTCCCAACACCATTTATTGAAGAGACTGTCTTGACTCCATTGTATGCTTGTGCCTCCTTTGTCAAATATTAATTGAGCATAGTGATTTGGGTTGATATCTGGATTCTCTATTTTATTCCATTGATCTATATGTCTGTTCTTGTGCCAGGACCAGGCTGTTTTGAGAACAGTGGCTTTGTAATACAGGTTGAAGTCTGGTATTGAGATCCCTCCTACATTATCCTTCTTTCTCAGGACTGCTGTGGCTATTAGGGGTCTTTTTTTGTTCCAGATGAATTTTTGGAGAGTTCTTTCTAGGTCTGTGAAATATGCCATTGGTATTTTAATGGGGAGTGCATTGAACCTATAAATTGCTTTGGGAAGTATGGCCATTTTGATGATGTTGATTCTACCAATCCATGAACATGATATGGTCTTCCATCTGTTTAAATCTTCCTCTATCTCTTTTTTCAGTGTCATGTAGTTTTGTGCGTATAGGTCTTTTACCTCCTTAGTTATGTTTATTCCTAGGTACCTTAATTTTTTTGGTGCGATGGTAAATGGGATTGCTTTTTTAGTCTCTGTTTCTGTAAGTTCAGTATTGGTATATAGAAATGCCATATATTTCTTGGTGTTAATTTTGTACCCTGCTACATTGCCAAATTCATTTATTGTCTATTAGTTTTTTGATGGAGTCTTTTGGGTTTTTTATGTACAATATCATGTCATCTACAAATAAAGACAATTTTACTTCTTTTCCAATTTGGATGCCTTTTATTTCCTCTGCTTGTCTAATTGCAATGGCTAGTACTTCCAGGACTATGTCAAACAGGAGTGGTGAGAGTGGGCATCCCTATCTTGTTCCTGTTCTTAGAGGGAATGGTTTTAGTTTTTACCCATTGAGTATGATGTTGGCTATGGATTTATCATATGTAGCTTTTATTATGTTGAGGTATGATCCTTCTATTCTCACCTTGTTGAGAGTTTTTATCAGGAAAGGGTGTTGGATTTTATTAAATGCTTTTTCTGCTTCAATTGAGATGACTATATGATTTTTATCTCTCAATTTGTTTATGTGATGTATCACGTTTATTGATTTCCAGATATTGTACCATCCTTGCATTCCTAGAATAAATCCTACTTGGTCATGGTGTATGATCTTTCTGATGTGCTGCTGGAGCCAATTTGCTAGAATTTTGTTGAGGATTTTGGCATCTATGTTCATGAGGGATATTGGCCTGTAATTCTCTTTCATTGTGTTGTCTTTATCTGGTTTTGGTATTAGGGTGATGCTGGCTTCATAGAAGGAGTTTGGAAGTGTTCCTTCCTCTTGAATATTTTGGAATAGTCTGAGGAGGATATGTTTTAGTACTTCCTTGAATGTTTGGTAAAACTCTTCTGTGAAGAAATCTAGCCCCGGGCTTTTGTTTACTGGGAGCTTTTTGATGACTACTTCAATTTCTTCCATAGTTATTGGTACATGGAGCTGTTTAGATTCTTCCTGATTGAGTTTTGGAAGGTTATATTTTTCTAGGAATATGTCCATTTCCTCCAGGTTATCTAGTTTGTTGGAATAGAGTTGTTGATAGTATTTTTTTCAACAATCCTTTGTATTTTGGTGGGGTCTATTGTTATTTCACCTCTTTCATTTCTGATTTTGTTTATTTGAGTCCTCTCTCTTTGCTTCTTGGTTAGCTTGGCAAGAGGTTCATCAATCTTATTTATTCTTTCAAAGAACCAGCTCTTGGTTTTGTTGATCTTATGTATTGTTTCTTTGGTCTCTATGTCGTTTATATCTGCTCTGATTGTTATTATTTCCTTCCTTCAGCTTACACTGGGCTTTTCTTGTTGCTCTTTTTCTAACTCTTAGTTATAGAGTTAGATAATTTGTTACCATTTTTTCTTGTTTTTTGCAGTAGGCTTGTAGATCTATAAACTTCTCTCTCAAGACTGCCTTTGCTGTGTCCCATAGATTTTGGATGGTTGTGTTTTCATTGTCATTTGTTGCCAGGATGTTTTTAATTTCTTCCTTAATTTCTCTGGTATCACAGGCCTTGTTTAATAGCATGCTATTCGGTCTCCATGTGTTTGATTTCTTTGGATCATTTTTATTGTAGCTGTTTTCCAGTTTTATGCGACTATGATCTGAGAATATGCTTGATATGATTTCTATCTTCTTTAATTTGAGGAGACTTTGCCTATGTCTCAACATGTGGTCTCTCTTTGAAAATGACCCATGCGCACTTGAGAAGAATATATATTCTATGGCTTTGGGGTGAAATGTTCTAAAGATGTCGATTAATTCTATCTGGTCCAGTGTGTCATTTAGGATTGATGTTTCTTTGCTGTTTTTTTTTGTTTGTTTGTTTAGATGATTTTTCCAAAGGTGATAGTGGTGTATTAAAATCTCCTACTATGATTGTATTGCTATTAATCTCTCCGTTAATGTCATCCAGCAGGTTTTTTTTTTATGTATTTGGGTGCTCCTGTATTGGGTGCATAAATGTTTACCAGGGTTATTTCTTCCTGTTGGATTGCCCCCCTTAGTATTATGAAGTGGCCTTCATTATCTCTTGTTATGTCCTTCACTTGGAGATCTAATTTGTCAGATATAATTATTGCTACCCCAGGTTTTTTTCATTTCCATTTTCCTGGAAAACCTTTTTCCATCCCTTCACCCTCTGTCTGTGTGCATTTTTTTTCTGAAATGGGTTTCTTGTAGACAGCATATATATGGGTCTTATTTTCTTATCCAATCTGTTACCCTATGTCTTTTGATTGGGGCATTTAATCCATTTTCATTTAAATGTATTATTGATAGGTACTTATTTGATGCCATTTTTATTCTATACCCCTGTGTTCCTTCTTCATTTCCTATTTCTTTATTTTTACAGCAGACCTTTTAGCATTTCGTGCATTGCTGGTTTCGTGGTAATAAATTCCCTTAGTCTGTTTTTGTCTGTGAAGCTCCTGATTTCACCTTCAATTTTGATTGATAGCCCTGCTGGGTACAGTATTCTTGGATTCAGACTCTTCCTTTGCATGACTTTGTATATTTCATCCCATTCCCTTCTGGCCTGATGAGTTTCTGTTGAGAAATCAATTGCTAGTCTGATGGGGGTTCCTTTATATGTAACTTTCTGTCTCTCTGGCTGCTTTTAAGATTCTTACTTTGTTGTTGATGTTTGCCAATTTAATTATAATGTACCTTGGTGTCAGTCTGTTGGGATTCCTTTTGCTTGGGACTCTGCAAGCTTCTTGGATTTGTGTGGGGTTTTTTCTTCTCTATCTCAGGAAAGTTTTCTGTCATTATTTCTATGCCTTCCTCAGTTTCCTTTCCTTCTGGAACCCCTATTATTTTAATATTGTTTTGTCTTGTATTTTCCCAAAGTTCTCTTATGCTCTCCTCCTGCTTTTTAATTTTTTTCCCCAGAAGCTTCTCTAACTAGGTATTTTTTTTCCATCTTGTCTTCTAGCTCACTGATGCAGTCCTCTGCTGCTTCTAGTCTACTCTTGATGCTTTCTATTGAGTTCTTTACATTAGCGATGTCATTTTTCATTTCTTTTTGGTTCTTCTTCATTTCCTCTTGGTTCTTACTCATATTGTCAAATTTGTCTTCCATTCTTTTTAGCCATCTTATGATAATTACTCTTTTTTTAAAAATTTTATTTTATTAAGGTATTTTCTGTGTACATAGTTTACCATTGCCCCCCCTCCCCTCCCATTTATGCCCTCCCTCCCCAGAGTTCTGTGTTCATTGGTTGTACTTATGTTCATGCATACCAGTCCCTCGGTTGTTCTCCTATCTCCCCCAAGGTCTCCTTCCCCTCCCCGCTGTCATTTGACAATCTACTTGTTTTATGGTGACCATCTCAGGACCCCATGAATAGAATCCGCTCCTCATTTGGCAGTCTGCTTGTTTTATGGTGACTATCTCAGGACCATATGAATAGAGTCCGCTCCTCCTCTGGTTTTCACCGCCTCTTCCCCTGGGTCCCACTGCTTCCCCTGGGACACACGGCTTGCCTGGGGCACACTGCACCCTGGGACACTCGGCTCACCCGGGGCACTCAGCCCCCTGGGACACTCGGCTCACCTGGGGCACTCGGCCCCCTGGGACACTCGGCTCACCCGGGGCACTCGGCCCCCTGGGACACTCGGCTATGATAATTACTCTTAATTCTTGCTCTGGTAGGTTGCTTACCTCTAACTCTTTTACTTCCTTTTCTAGTGATGCCTGCTTTTCTTTCATATTTGGGATGTTTCTTTGTCTCTCCATGACCTCTCTTTTCAGGATGTCTGGTCATGTAGTTCCCTCTCTGCTTTTTGCCGTGCAGTGGAGCATTCATTTTAGTCCAAGTGTTTGCACCTTCTTGGACCAACGTTCTGGGGCTCATAGCTGCTCAGCGGTCTCTGCGGCTGTGGATATTCAGGTTTATGACCAGATCCACTTTTCCAGACCTTAACCAAGGCTCGCACCCTGGCCACCTCAGAGCCGCTGCCTCTGGTCCTCTTGCCCTCTGCCGCCACTTCTGCCACTCCTGCCGCTCTTCTCCTTCAGTCTCAGGTGCCGCCACGCAACCCCATCGACAAACTCTGGGTGCGGAATTGGGAACGGGAAATGCCAAGAGTAAAGTATTGACACACATTTTTGGAAGGCAATTTGTCAGTATTTGTCACAATTAAAAAAAAATGGGTATATTTTTTGTCTTAGAATTTTAACCTCTAAGAATTTTTCTTCTGGAAACATAGCTACCATTGTATAAAGAGATATGTATAAGAATGTTCATTGAAGCATTTGTGATGGTAACAATTTAATTACTATAGGGAAATAATTCAATTCTGGCAACTCTAAAATTGGAATGTTATTTAGTCATTAGGAAGAATGGGATAGCCCAGACAGTGTGGTCAGTAGTTGAGGGTCAACCTGTGTACCAGGAGGTCACGGTTCAATTCCTTGTCTGGATATATGCCCATGTTGTGGGGTCAATCCCCAGTGTGTGGGGTGTGCAGGAGGCAGCTGATCAATGTTTATCTGTCATCATTGATGTTTCTCTCTCTCCATCTCCCTCTCTGAAATCAATAAAACTATATATTTAAAAAAGAAGAATGATGTATATGTGTACTGCATTACTAAGTGAAAGGAGAGGTGGAAAAAGCAAGAGAAAAAAATGTTTAGAGTGAGGTTAGGAAGAATTATTCAAAATTTGGAAACAAGGGTTTGACAGGAAGATATTTACTCTCCCAAATATCTCCCACACCTTGATCCTCAGAACCTATGAATATATTATGTTACATGTTAAGGGAGAGTTGAGGGAGGGATTGAGATTGCTAATTAGTTGACCTTGAAATGTGGAGTTACCCTGGATTATCCAGGTGTGCTAGATGTAACCATAAAGGTCCTTATATGAGAGAAGGTGATATAAAGATAGAAGGAAAAATATTTAGAAATATTACATTGTTGGCTTTAAAGATGGAGAAAGGGGTCACAAACCAGAAATGCAGCTCTAGAAAGCTGTAAAAAGAAAAGAAATAGATTCTCCCATAGAGCCTTCAGAATAAGCAGAACAGTACTGATGATACCTTGATTTTTGGCTCAGTGAAACTGATTTTGGACTTCTGACTTCCAGAACTGTAAGAAAATGTTTTTTTAAAAACCAACTAGTATATGGAAATTTATCATAGCAGTGCTGGGAAATTAATACAAAGGTAATAGATGATTATCTAATGTTTTAATGTCCCATTAAAAACATTTTATAACAGGCCCGTCCAAGTGTCATGTGATTCTTTAATTTAACACAATTCTTTAAGTTCCAGCCATTTTACAATTCTGTAAAACTATTAAGATGCAATGATATTATTTTCTTTCCACTTAAAGAAGACACCAAAATTTAGGTTCTTGTTACCTTATGCAACATTAATCAGCTTTTTAAAAAAATAAATCTTTATTGCTCAGATTATTACAATTGTTTCTCCTTTTTCTCCCCCATAGCTCATGATTCCCACCCCACCCTCTGCACTTACCCCGTCCCCCCACCATTGTCCTCATCCATAGGTTATACGATTTTAACCCAGTCTCTTTCTGCATCTCCACACCCCTTTCACCCTGATAATTATCAATCCACTCCCTTTCTTTGCCCCTGATTATATTATATTCACCAGTTTATTCTATTTTCTCAGATTTTTAATTCACTTGATCTTCCTCTTCTTAAGTAATACCTTTCAGAATTTCATATAATACTGGTTTGGTGGTGATGAACTTGTTTAACTTTTTCTTATCTGTGAACCTCTTTATCTGCCCTTGAATTCTGAACAATAACTTTGCTGGATACAGTAATCTTGGTTGTAGGTTCTTGCTATTCATCACTTTGAATATTTCTTGCCACTCCCTTCTGGCCTGCATGGTTTCTGTTGAGAAATCAGCTGATAGTCTTATGGGTGCTCCCTTATAGGTAACCAACTGCTTTTCTCTTGCTGCTTGTATGATCTTCTTTTTGTCTTTTACACTTGGCATATTGATGATCATGTGCCTCGGAGTATTTATTTTTGGATTCCTCTTGTTTGGGGTTCTGTAGGCTTCCTGTACTTGTAAGTCTATTTCTTTCACCAGGTGAGGGAAGTTTTCTGATATTATTTCTTCAAATATGTTTTCAGTATTTTGCACTCCCTCTTCTTCTGGCACCCCCATAATTCTGATGTTGGTGCGCTTGAAGTTGTCCCAGAGGCTCCTTACACTATCTTCAACTTTCTGGATCCTCTTTTCTTCTTCCTTCTCCAAAGGAGTGTCTTTTGGCTCTTTGACCTGATTCTTGTGTTGTTCCATTCTGCTGTTGGATCTCTGCATAATATTTTCCAATTTAGTCAGTTTATGTATACTTTTTAGTTGGGTCTCATGAAGTTTATCGAGCTTTTCTAGGATCTTCTTGCATAACCTTAGAACCGTAGTTCTGAACTCTATATCCTCCATCTCTTTTGTTTGAGATCTATTTCCTTGTCTCGGCATTATTACTATTTTTCAGAGTTGGTAGGATGGCTTTGTGTGTTTGGTGTCCTATATGGCCCAGTGGGTCAGCCTCCTCAGTTACCTGAGGTAGACACTCTTGGTGCTCCCCTTTGTGGACTGCGTGCACAGCCTTGTTGTAGCTAAGTCTTTATTGTTATGAATTAACCTTCAGGCCAATTGGATGTGGGTATCAGCTGTGTCTACTCTGGGATAAATTCTGTATTGGAGACAGTCTTATAGGATCAGACTTGAAAAACTGCAGAAGCCTCTGCTCAGCTTGGATGGGGCGGAGTCTCAGGACTGAACTGACAGTCTTGGCTTCCGCCCTGCCCTTGTGCACTCGCCTGAGTTTCTGCCTGACCTCTGCCTTCCGTGGCTTCCCTGAGTTTCCGCCTGACTGTCCCAAGAGCGTGGGTGCCCCAGGGGCTCGCCCGGACTTGGGCTGGTCTCTGTAGTCTGGAGCTTCTGACTCCTTCCGCTACAGAGAGGCCGCCACCTTGTACAGAGAGGCAGCGTCAGCCTCCGCAGTCAGACCTGGAACTTCTGACTCCTTCCACTATGGAGAGGCGGCAGCGGTGAGACCTCAGTGCGTTCTCATTCGCGCGAGCACGACTGTAGACCCTGCCGGCTGCGGCTCCAGGTCCCCGGTCTCCCAGTCTCTGAGTCTCTGGGTGCCTTTCTCTACAGTCCAGACTCCACCCGTATGAGCCTGGGACCACGGAATTTCAGCCAGGGTTGGGGTTCAGTACAGTTGGAAAGGGTTCGGTGCAATCAGGGAATTCCTCCCCTCCCGCCAGGCAGGCATTCGGCGGCCGCACTTCCTCTCCGAGTGTCTCCCTACCTTAGTGCTTTGCGGTTCCCAGCCCGATCCGTGAGCCTTTCTCTTTCTTTCTAGTTGTAGCTATTCCACTCCGCCAGCTTTCCTGAGGTTTTGGTGAAGTCCTTTTTGATTTTAGTTGTTTTTTTAATTAAATTGTTGATGAGGTGGCAGCTTAGGAGACTGCCTAGGCCGCCATCTTGGTTCTGGTCTCCAACATTATTCAGCTTTGATTTTAACTTAGCAATATTATTTTAGCATTGCTTTTTTTTTGTTTAAACTGACTATAAAATAGCAGTTCTCATATTCTATTTTGAGTTAATTTTGACACCCTGCTGGTTTCCTCTTTCATGAGTTAAAATTAAACTTTGACACATGCTCACTCTTTTTGTATGAAATGAAAAAACAACAACCATTTAGAGAATCATACTTTAACAATGACCCACATTTATAAAAACAACAATATGATGGCGAGGGGAGCTGGCAAAGAATGCTCCAAACTCTTTATAGCAGTTCTCTGGTTGGGGAGGTGGGGGAGATTATTAGGGATATCTTCGGTGTTAAGTATTTTGCATTATTTAAATTTGGTGTAATGTTACATAATATTTGTAATCAGAAAAATATATTACTTTACAAAGTAAATATATGCAAGTGAAATAAGCCAGTTAGAGAAAGACAAATACCATATGATTGCACTCATATGTGGAATCTAATGAAAAAATATATAAACAGAGACATAGATAAAAAGAACAGACTGACAGTTGTCAGAGTGGAGGGGTTTTGGGAGTCTGGGTGAAAAAGGTGAAAGGATTAAGCAAACAAACACACACATGCACATACACATGCGTGCGCGCACACACACACAGGGGCAACAATATGGTGATTACCAGAGGGAAAGGGGGGTGGAAAGAAGTAGGAGAGGGTAAAGGGGGGATAAATGGTAATGAAAGGAGATTTGAGTTTGGGTGGTGAACACACAATACAGTATACAGATGATTTATTATATAATTGTACACTTGAGACCTATATCATTTAATAACCAATGCCACCACAATAAACTACAAATTTAATAAAAATTTAAAAAGTAAATATATGTGGAAACAAACATTGACAATATAAAATAACAAAAGTAATGACTTATTTGGGGGATAATAACAAGATGAATAGACATAGTACAGCACAATAATATAGGATAATCTATATAAACTGCTGACGTAGGCCTACATTGCTGACTTTCCTAAAATCTCTCAAAAGTTCACAAACCCCAGTCAAGCAGCAGCTGGCCTTGGTATGCTCTATACCTCTTTCTAAACAGCTCCAAGCCAGGCACTAGTGGCAGCCAGCCTTGGTTCACAACATAAACACCCCCAGGTACTTCTAAGACCGGCATAAGCATATACCAACCACAGATCAATTTGTAGCTCCTACCAGGTGTCCCTGAGCTGGGCAAAGGCAGTGGCTGACCTGCTCTTACACTGGAGCCCCTCCCAAGAGGCCCCAGAACCAACACATCTGGTATCTAGTTTCAGATCACACCAGAGCACCACTCAATTAGGGCCATACACACTTAAAGTGCAGACTCAGAAGGCACTATAGCCTAGTGAAAGTGAATCCCATTCCATCTGGTCAGCCCCTGCACAACAGCTGGTCCACTGTAGTCACGGCCAGTTCTCACAGACAGTCAGCCTGAGGATCAATTTCACCCACCAACACCCTCAACTATAACAGGAGGGCACACACAATCCACTCTATATACACAGTTCAGGTGACAAGGGAAGCTGCATACTGGGCCCCACAAGATGCGTGTTACATAAGGCCACCCTTCCAAGACTGGAAGATATGTAGCAGATCTAATTAATATATAGACACAAACACAGGAAGGCAGCTAAATAAGACAAAGAAACCTGTCCCAAATGGGAGAACAAACAATATTCCAGGAAAAAACTAAGCAAATGGAAGCCAGCAATCTACCAGACATAGAGTTCAAAACACTGGTTATAAGTCTGATCAATGAATTTAGGGGAAGCATAGATGATCTCTTCAACAAAGAGATTTTTAAAAAATGAGAAAGGAGATAGGAAACATAAAGCAGTCAGAAATGAATATTATTATAACTGAAATGAAGAATACATAAGATGGAATCAATAGCAGATTAGATGAAGCAGAGGACTGAATCAGTGATTTGGAAGATAAGATAGTGGAAAACACTCAATCATATCAGCAAATAAGAAAAATAAATTTTAAAATGAGGATAGTTTAAGGCACCTGGGGAAATTATCAATCATAACAACATTCACATCATTGGGATGCCAGAACAAGAAGAGAGAGAACAAGAAATTGAAAACATATTTAAAGAAATTACTAAAAACTTTCCTAACCTGTGAAGGAAATAGACATACAAGTCTAGGAAATGCAGAGAGTCCCAAAAAGATGAACCCAAAGAGGCCCACACCAAGACACATCATAATTAAAATGCAAAAGGTGAAGTTTAAAAGCAGCTAGAGAAAAGCAGTTAGTTACATACAAAGGAACTCTCATAAGACTGTCAGCTGACTTATCAACAGAAACTTTGCAGGCTAGATGGGAATGGCAAGAAATATTTAAGATGATGAATGGCAAGAACCTACAACCAAAAATACTCTACCCAGCAAAACTATCACTCAGAATCAAAGGCCAGATAAAGAGTTTCACAAATAAAAAAAAATCTAAAGGAGTTCATCACCGTCAAACCAGAATTATATGAATTGCTAAAGGGAGTTATTTAGGAAGAGGAAGAAGATAAAGATAAAAATTATGAACAACAAATAAGTAATTATCAACAAGTGAAACTAAAAACCAAGGGAATTAAAAAATCTGATGAACAATATTAACTGGTGAATATAATAGAATCAGAGGTATGGAAGGGGAGTGGACTGATGATTCTCAGGGAAAAGGAGAGAGGAGGATATGGGAAGAGACTGAATAAAAACTGTGCACTTATGGATGAGGACAATGGGAGATGGGGAAAGGGTAGAGGTTGGGGTGGGAACCTGGTGGAGGGGTGCAATGGGGGGGGGGAAGAGGAACATTTGTAATAATCTGAATAATAAAGATTTATTTTAAAAAATAAAAATAAAAAATAAAAAAAGAAAATAAAAAATAAGAAAATATTGCAAAGAAATCCTCATTTACAAAGGCCAATGGATAATAAAAACAATGGATCAAACAAGTATAAAGCTAGTACAAGGTTTAAAAGGCAAAAGTAGGAAGACTGTATAATTACAACAGTAAGTTACCATATTTGCCGGCGTATAAGACGGTTTTTTGGCCCTGAAAAATATGCCTCCAAGTGGGGGGTAGTCTTATACGGCGAGTATATAACAAACTCTGTATTTTTAGTGGAAATGTTAGGGGGTCGTCTTATACGCCCAGTCGTCTTATATGCCGACAAATACGTATTTTTCAGGGCCAAAAAATCGTCTTATACGCCGGCAAATACGGTACAAGGTACACACAAACACACACAAAAGAAGTGAAAAATAATGACAAAATATAAACGTGGAAGAGTTATTAAAAACAGTAGTGATTTTAAAATGTGTTCAAACTTGAGTGACCATCAACTTAAAATAGACTGCCATAAACAGTTTTCATGGAAGATATAAAGCACGTGGTAACCATAAACCAAAAATCTACAAGAGAAATATAAGAAATAAAGAGAAAAAAAATCTAAAAACAACACTACAGAAAGTCATCAACATACAAGAGAAGAGAACAAGAGAATGTGAAAGGAACAGGGAAGAACTATAAAAACAACCAGAAAACAGTAAAATGGCAATAAGTACATACTTATTAATAATTACTTTAAATTTAAATGAATTAAGTGCTCCAATTAAAAGATGAATGGATAAAAAGATGGTACATACATACAACTAATGGCCTGGTGCACAAAATTCGTGCAGGGGGAGATGTCCCTCAGCCCAGCCTGTACCCTCTCCAATCTGGAACCCCTTGGGGGATGTCTGACTACATGGACTATTTGGAGTTTGTATTCCACATGGTCCATGTACCATATTTGACTTTACAATTTGAAAAAGTTGAGGATACTGGTCTTCATCCAGAATTTCTGCCTTAACTAATGGTCAATGTCATCTTCTGTTTGTAATTTGGATTTACTATCTAATATCAATAATATGTGAGCGTGAGGCAGTCCACATTTTTAAAATTCAATCACATGAATTTTAGCTATTACTTTGCCAAATAAATGGAATGTACATATATCATTTAAAAGAGCATTCAGCTTAATATTAAAAACTCTGGCTACAACTCATGTCTGTTTTTAACTTTTTGCCAGTGTTGTAAATTGTTTGTAATATCTGCCCATTTGGGGATGCGTCATCGTTATGAATAAATCAGGTTTGCCATACTTCATTACAATTGCCAGAGCATCATGATATTGCTGCTGCATATTTCTGGGACTACCCTCAAAAGATGATAGAAGTGTTATCATTTTACCAATCGGCACATTGTCTTTTTCAGATCTAGATGTGAGATAATCCATCAAATCATTATATTTTCAACTCTCAACTTAGATTGGTTTGCTTTAATGAAATTTATATGATTGGCCTCCATTTTAAAATATGAATCCACAATAAACTATGGAGTTAATTTTCCTGCACTTAAAATAGGATTGAACATATCCCGTACAGAGATGAAATCCATAATACTGCATTTGTATGACTCGTGTCCTTACATTTTGTCTAGTATCATTGTTGATTACACTGTCGTCTCTGAGTCTTAATGCAATATCCATTCCCCAGCCTTTTTCACCAGGTGGAAGAAGAATAGGATATGTCATTGCATCTAGTGTAGAAAACAGGATACTGATTTGTTTCATTTTAGTGGCATTCAGATTGTTGGGATCTGGTTTACAATGAATTGGCAAGTCCCTTTCAAAAGGAGGTTTGCCATCTTTGTTTCTGAAGATGATAGCTATCTTGGTTACACGAAGAGAGTTATATCTACCTGGATCACTTTTACAATTGTATTTAATTCCCATTCTTACTTCAGTGGGAGCAATAACTTTTGCTGCTGATTCAGATTGGGCTTCCTTTTCTGCCTCATGTAGCTTCTTGTATGATTTTAATTCATTTATTTCATGCATGAGGTTGTTGATGTTGATCATGAGTCTTTCTGAGCAGCCCTTGTTTTCTGGAATTGCTAATCTTTTACTTGTTGCTTCAGCTGTATCTAAAAATATAGAGTTGAGCAAACTTGAGAGAAATACCATCTAAAGCATTTAAAGTTCCAGTACGGTGATAAACTTGTCCATGTATTCTAAAATAGTATGGCCTAAATACTGATGGTGATGCAATATTTGCACCCATTGAAGCAAAAGCAAAAGAACTTTTTATGGAACAAATATTTTCCATGAAATTTTTACTGTTAGAATCTTTGTCATTAATCTTTTAAAATATGCCAGGTATTCTGGAAAATGTATATCATTTGGACAAACTTTACCTTTGCTACAACATCGAGTGAATTTTCCATCAGATGGATTTTCATCAGAGAAATTTAGTGATAGGCAAAATTGACATCTAACAGTCATTCTGTCACAACTATGTTCGAGAATTGCATCCTCATGTACTCCATTTTCGCTGAGAAGGCAGTTTCTACCAGTTTTGGTAGTACTTGTTGATGACCGTACTTTAGATATATTTTGAATTCGTCCTTCTTTCAGCTTCTGAGACATATTGGTCTTCAGACATTTCCTGTTCATGATGCCAGCTTCTTTTGGCTACAGAGCTACGTTGTGCCAAAGTTTCTCTTCAGATATATTCTGTCACCCATGCCTCCTTCTTTCAGCTTCATACGCATGTTGGTCTTCAGACATTTTCTGTCGATGATGCCGGCTTCTTTACGCTGCAGAGGTATGCTGTGTTAATAGTTGCTCTTTAGACACATTCCCACCTCCCTGATGTCTGGGTCTGGGATGCAGGTGAATGGTAGTCCTAGCTCTCAAGCCACTGACAACTGGCTAACCAATGGCTGATTTTGACTGATTCTGTGGGGGATGGAACTCCCTTCTCCCTGTTGTCAGAGTCTGGGCCGGTGCCCACAAGGACACAGCATCAAGTCCGCCTGCGCGGAGAGACCCAGAGTCAAGTCCCTGCCCACTTGCATGTGCCTCAAAATCCCACGAGATCCAGACCTGCCTGTGCCCACACAGATGGACGGATGCAACATCAAACTGCATGGAGCCGCAGGATCCCCGCGGAGCTGTCCCGCAGTGCTTGAGGTTGAGGGAACCACAGTGGAAGCCAAGCAGAGCAGCAGCTGGGATCTTCCCCCTGGGAGGGCTGAGGGAATTCCAGTGGCAGGCACCAGAGCAGCTGGTCCCGCGCCTGCTATGTGTGCTGCCATCTTGTGATGGCATTATGGTGTAAGTGTTAATTTGCATATTACCTCTTTATTATATAGGATGGAATATTACTGGACCATAAAAAAGAATGAAATCTTACCATTTGTGACAGCATGGATGGACCTAAAGGGTACTATGCTTAGTGAAATAACTCAGAGAAAGACAAATACCATATGATTTTATGTATGTGTGAAATCTAATGAACAAAACAAACAAAAAAACCAAAACAGAAACAGGCTCATAGGTACAGAGAACAACTGATGGTTGCCATAGGGGAGGGCAGTTGAGAGGCTGAGTGAAAAAAGTGATGGGAATAAGAAGTGCAAATTGGCAGTTATAAAATAGCCATGGAGATGTAAAATACAACATAAAAATAATATTACAATATTTTTTATTTATTTTTTATTTATTAAGGTATTATATGTGTACATAGCTTACCATTGGCCCCCCCCCTTCCATATATGCCCTCCCTCCCCAGAGTTTTGTGTCCATTGGTTGTACTTATATGCATGCATACCAGTCCTTCGGTTGATCTCTTATCTCCCCCAGATCTCCCTACCCCCCTCCCCCGTTGTCAATTGACAGTCTGCTTGTTGTTTTACTGTCTCTATATCTATCTTTCTATTCATTAGTTTATAATGTTCTTTAATATCCATAAATGAGTGAAGTCATGTGGTGTTTCTCTTTCATTGACTGGCTTATTTCACTCAGCATGATGCTCTCCAATTCCATCCAGGTTACTGCAAATGATGAGAATTCCTTCCTTTTTATGGCCGCATAGTATTCCATGGTGTAGATGTACCATAGTTTTCTGATCCATTCATCTGCTGACGGGCACCTAGGCTGTTTCCAAATCCTATTTGGAAATATTACAATATTGTTAATTATTATAATAACTATGTACGGTGCCAGGTGGGTACTGGACTTATAGGGGATTACTTTGTACATTAAATAATTGTCTAACTGCTATTCCGAACACCCGAAACTAATATAATACTGAATGTCAACTGTATTGAAAAATAAAAACGTTTTTAAGGAAATATATGTGAAAATGATTCACATACAGTCTTCCCTCAACAAGTTTAAGATTTGGTTAGGGAGAGACATGTACTACATATAACTAACTACAAATATAAGTCAAATTATGATAGGTTCCCTTGAAGAAAGGGGGCTTGTCATCTATTGAGTGCTTATTAGATACCAAGGTCCATGTTGGATTTTTTATTTAATTTCACTTCATTATCACAGTGATTCTCAGAGGTAGATGATAAATATCTCTATTTCTCATATGATGAAGCTGAATCTGAGAATGAACTGCCCAAGGTCACAAAACTATTAAGGGGAAGAGCCAGAATTTAAATCCTGGTCTTTCTGAGTCCAAAGTTCATGTTTTTTACATTCTACCATGCTACCTCCAATAGTCTGGACTGGGTAGGACTGAAGTCAGTGGGCATTATATATTCATCTTTGGCTTTAATGGGACAGGCTGATTCACACATAACATAGAGGGGAATAAACAAATGGCCCCACCACTAATATTTACCCCCCCCCCAAAAAAAAAAAACATATGGCTTAGCCTTCTCTATGGTTCTCTGGTCTCCATGTGCTCATGTTATCTGCTTTAGACTCCGGTTCCTCCTTGTTTACTTGACCTACTTGGCACTGCTACTATTGTTTACCACCCTCTGCCTGCCACATTTGACTTTCAATTTGGTCTTCCTCATTGAATTGGCTCACTTGCCAATGAGACATTGCTCCTGCCAGCCTCAGCCCCACATACCCACATCTGCTAGGTAAACTCCCTTGTCTTCCAACCAAGAGCGTGGAATTGAACAGGCATAGCCAGGTCAGAAAACTAGAATGTCCCTAAGAGTGGCATGGAAGAATCATGCGTAGGGGGGCCAAGTCAGGAGGAATTCAGAGCTAGAGCAGAAAAGCTGGAACTTATTTAATTGAGGATTAAGTGGAAGCTGGGGTTTGAAGGCTGGGAAGGTAAATAATGGCAAATTTAAAGTCTACAGGTATAAATGGACGCAAGACACTGGGGGATGGGGGGAGGGCATGTGCCAGGGGCAGGGGAGGTGGGGGGAGGTCAATGGGGAAAAAGAGGAGGCATATGTACTACTATTGTAATACTTTAAACAATAATAAAAAAAAATGTCTACAGGTATAGCCTGGCCTGAGAGCCAGTGAGGCATTGGGTGCTGAGACAGGAACAGAAGGAATGCAAATGCTTGTTGCTAAGAATACTCCTGAGTGGGTTTAGGAGTTTTATTGCATAATTATTGAAGCTTGCTTCTGCTTGAGCTTGTCCTATAATAACCAGTAGTGTCAGTCAATGAGATAAAAGCAGAGCTCTGTGGAGCACTAAGGAAAGAGATTCAGTTCTGACTGAGGAGCTGAGATCTTCAGAAGATCTGAGGTTTGAACTAAGCCTTGAAGGATAAATAGGACTGCTATTGGTGGTGGGTAAGTGTGTATTTTAGCAGAGGAAATATGATAAGCAAAGATACAGAGGTGTCAGGGTCTGGGACATATGTTCACTGAACAGTAAATAGCTACAGTGTGGCTGGAATATAGTGTATATTTGGGGTGAGGCTTCATGCAAGATGGGTTTAGAAAGGTAGACAGGGAGGTGGGGCAATTGTGGAGGGCTTTATGTAATTAGCCAAGAATCCTGAATTTGAATCTATAGGCAGTGAGGAGCCATTTTTTTTCAAAAATTACAGAAAAAAAATTTCACAGCTGCCTAGTATTCTGGTGCATCTACACAATGGAATACTATGCTGTTGTAACAAAAGAAACAGCTCTTTTAATATATATATATATATATATATATATATATATATATATATATATATTTTTTTTTTTTTTTTTTACAGAGAGGAAGGGAGAGAGATAGAGAGCTAGAAATGTCGATGAAAGAGAAACATCAACCAGCTGCCTCCTGCACACCCCCCACCAGGGATGTGCCCCCAACCAAGGTACATGCCCCCGACCAGAATCGAACCTGGGACCCTTCAGTCTGCAGACCGACGCTCTACCACTGAGCCAAACTGGTTTCGGCAAGAAACAACTCTTACCATTCACAATAGCATGGATAGACATGGAGAGCATTATGCTAAGAGAAATAAGCCAGTCAGAGAAAGTTAAATATCACATAATCTCACTCATTTGTGGAATATAATAAACAACACAAACTGATTAACATAAATAGATCCAGAGGCAGAGAAACATCGAACATACTGTCAAATTTCAGAGGGAAGGTAGGGGAGGGTGGGAGTGAGGTGGAGAGATCAACCAAAGGAGTTGTATGCATGCATATAAGCCTAACCAATGCACACAGACACTAGGGGATGAAGGCATTCATGGGGGATGGGGATGGCCTGGGAGAGGTCAATTTGGGGAAAAGGGAGACATATGTAATACTATATGTAATACTTTAAACAATAAAGAATTTTAAAAATTACAGAAAAATTAACATTTTGGGGTAATTTATAAATTTTAACACATTTATAGATTTGTGTAACCATCACTTCAATCGGGACACAGAACAATTCCAATACCCCACAAAAATTTCTCATAGTACCTCTTCTTTTTATTGATTTCAGAGAGAGGAAGGGAGAGGGAAAGAGAGTTAGAAACATCAATGATAAGAGAATCATGTATGGGTTGCCTCCTGTACGCTCCCTACTGGGGATCAAGCACGCAACCCGGGCATGTGCCCTGATCAGGATTTTAACCATGACCTTGTGGTTCATAAGTCGATGCTCAATCACTGAGCCATGCAGGCCAGGAGTCACACCCACCCCAACGTCCCTAACCCCTGGCAACCATTGATCTTTTCTTTGTCCCTATAATTTTGTCTTTTTGAAAATGCCATGTAAATGGAATCATCTATACTAATAAAAGGATAATATGCTAATTAGACCTGATAAACCAGACATCTTCCAGACGTCCTTCCAAACAAAGCCACATCAGCTATGAGGGCTGAGGAGGGCAGTGGAAGTGGCAGCAGCAGCGGGATGATGAAGGGTGGCGCCTTCTCCTTATCAGCCAGCCTGGTGGCCACCTGCAGAGGGAGCCCAGACTGTAGTAGAGAAGTGACATTGTTAGGACTATTTCAAGAGGATCACTTTCTTTCATGTTTGTGTGAAAGACTAGATGAGGATAAAACTAAAAGCCAGAAGACCAGCTGCCAAAGTTCAAACCAGAGATGACCATTCCTTTGGTACATATGGCATATATTCATTAAAGGGCTGATTGTAGTTAATGGAACAGCTGTGCAAAGAAGCTAAACTAAACTAGGTCATGTTTATACATCTACTAGAGGCCCAATGCACAAAATTTGTGACAGGGGTGTGTGTCCGTCCAGCCTGCACCTTCTCCAATCTGGGACCCCTCAAGGGATATCTGACTGCCCGTTTAGACCCAAAGACTGCTCACAATCCAGGACTGCTGGCTCCCAACCTCTCGCCTGCCTGACAGCCTGATCACTCCCTAAACACTCCCCTGTCAGCCTGATTGACACCTAACTGCTCCTCTGCCAGCCCAATAGCCCCTAATGCCCTCCTCTGCCAGCCTGGTCACCCCCAACTGCCCTCCCCTGCAGGCCTGGTCATCTGTAACTTCCCTCCTTTGCCAACCTTATAGCCCCTAACTGCCCTCCCCTGCTGGCCCAATTGCTCTTAACTGCCCTCCCCTGCAGGCCTAGTCCCACCCAACTGCCCTCCCCTGCCAGCCTGGTTGTCCCTAACTGCTCTCCCCTGCTGGCCTGGTTCCCTCCAACTGCCCTCCCCTGAAAAGCTGGTCCCCCCAACTGCCCTCCCCTGCTGGCCATCTTGTGGCAGCCATCTTGTGTCCACAGGGGGGCAGCCATCTTTGACCACATGTGTGTTGGAGTGATGGTCAATTTGCATATTACCTCTTTATTATATAGGATAATATTTTGATAACTTTTGCATGATTATCCCAAGGATATAACCATGCACAGAGAGGGAAAAAACAAACAAAAAATCAGGCCACAGAATAACACATACAGTATAGTTCAAATTTTATTTTTGTATAAAATTGTATATGGGCTTGGCTGAGTGACTCAGTTGGTTGAAGCGTCATCCTGTACACAAAAAAGGTTGTGGGTTTGATTCCAGGTCAGGCCACATATCTAGGTTTCAAGTTCAATTCCTGGTCAGGGTATGTATGGGAGACAACAGATCAATGTTTCTCTCTCATATTGATGTTTCTCTCTTCCTCTCTACCTTCCTCTTGCTCTAAAAATCAATAAAAACATATTTACCAGGAGCAGGCCTAAGACGCTGTCTGGCCTCCCTCTGTGGGAGGTGACCCCCCATTACTCTGCCACTGCTGCTGCCTCTGGTATCTCCTGTGGGAGGATACCAGGCCGATGAGGGGAAGGTGCTGCCCCCATTACCCTGCTGCTGCTGCCACTGCCTGCCACTGCGGCTGCCAGCCCTCCTTCACCCTTGCAACCACTGAAGTTTTGTCCAGAAAGATGATCAGAAGATATCTGGTCTATCCAGTCTAATTAGCATATTACCCTTTATTATTGTAGATACATTTCCAAAAGCCCCGTTTTCTCTCTTTCTGCTTCCCCTCCCGCTCTCTAATACCTTGAAAATAGGAGAATATTTCCTGTATATGGATCATATTTTCTTGAAAGAGTCATAATTTTTTGTTGAAAATTGGATATTTTGAATAAGTTAAAATTCTGAAAGTCCAGATTCTTCTCCATGATTTGTTGTTGCTGCTTGTTGTGAATTATTGTTTGTTTAGTGACTTTTCTAAACTATATGTTTAAAGTCTATATCCTTTGTCATATGTGGCTACTGAAATCTGTGTTCCATTATCTTAGTGGTTGGCTAGTGTTTTAACAGGGCTTTCCATATATATATATAACTGATTTCAGAGAGGAAGGGAGAGGGTGAGGGATAGAAACATCAATGAGGAGAGAGAATCATTGATCAGCTGTCTCTTGCACAACTCCCACTGGGGATTCAGCCCACAACCTAGGCATGTGCCCTAACCAGGAATCAAACTGTGACCTCCTGACATGAAACCACTGAGACACACTGGTCAGACAGGGCTTTCATTTAAATGCTGGGAACCAAGAAAAGAAAAAGAAAGTAATATTCTCCCAAATTTTATTGATTGGCTGTTTTCTGGTTTAGTCCTTAAATGGTTAGCCAGGGTGTTTACAGTGAGCTTTGGCCTTCACTTCCTGCTTGTTTGGAGTCTTGAAGATCAATCAATGGTGAAAGCTCAGGGTTCTCTCAGGTCTTTTCAGGACATGTGTTCAGCCCCGGGCATGTGCATGGCCTTGTTTTTTTGCTATACCCAGGAACTTTTAAAAGCCAGTATTACCTCATGTATCGCCTTTCCCAAACTTATTCTTCCCATATATTTCAGCCTATTTAGTGCTTGTTCTTTGACATATGGTACAGTGACCAATAGCTTTGCCTTGAAATGCTTTTAGCAAACACCACCTTGTAAGCTGCCTCAGCCCTTGGAACACTTGAAGTTGGGCAAAACAAACAAGCCCTATGACCTCTCTTCAGGAAGCCACCAGACAGGTCGAAGTACACATGCCCAATTCCTTAAGAATAAGTCAGTGTTATTTCCTCTGACACAAGTATCCTCTACCAGGAGTGTAGGCTGGCATCTTCACAGCTATTGCCAAGTTGGTGAATGGGAGGGCGGGGATAGAAAGCAAGCGATTTCAAATACCCTAAATCTTCTCTTATTACAATTAGAGCATCTTCTTTCTTCATTAAGCTCTCCCTGGTTTTTGTAAGTTTTTGACTATGTTCCAGAGTTCCTGGAAAGTTGATTCTGACAGTTTGCCACATTATGAGTTGTTTTTGTGGAGGGAAAGCCCTGTAAGTACCTATTCAACCATTTTTGGTGACCTCATTTTTAAAAAATATATTTTTTTGTAAGGATAGCAATGCCACTTCTGAGCTCTTAATGTGCCTGAACCAAAGGCAGATGTCCACCCACTATTTTTTATGCATAAATCATCTTAACATTGGCCAATGGAATCCCCTTCAAAATCCTCTTAGTCCTTTTGACAGAATCTCAGTAATCTTTGATAGTTTCCTTGCTTTCTGCTACAAAAGATCTCAGGCTCATCTTGTACATTTACTAGCTTGGGTTCCTTTAGGTGGGAAATGGTATTTTAAAGACTAAAGCCTGGGTGCTAAGGTTATTTGTTGATGTTAAATTGTACTTGCTTATAGACTTTTCAATGCATAGACCTAGAAGAAACATTTTTTAAAAAGTACCATGAGTTTGTAAATGACATTTCCAATTAAAATGTAATAGTACAAAAAGTTAATAGTATAAAGTTTTACCTAATTTCTTTATTTTGTACTGATATATATTTTCTCTTATCCTGACCATCTTGGTTTCTAACTACATTAACTTCATACTTATATGTTTTATTCTAAGTAAACCAATAATAATTCAAAGTAACAATGCTAATATTGCTATTAACAATAAGACTACGATAAGCTGTTTAAGATTTTGTTTTGTGGTTCATTTTGTCCTTAGACCATATATCACTAGGGATGTACAGTCAAAACACTGTGGGTTTTTTGGTGTGTGTGTTTTTTTCTTAAAGATTTAATTTTTAAAAAAAATTTATCTATTGTTGAAAATATTGCAGATATCTCCTTTGTTTGTTTGTTTGTTTTCCATTGACCAAAATACCGTGTTTTAAAGCCACTTGAAGTTATTCTCTTCTTTGTATAATTATGCCACCAACAAGATATACAGTAAGGTTCATTTATTTCTCTTCATATCCCTTCCTTCCTTCCTTCCTTCCTTCCTTCCTTCCTTCCTTCCTTCCTTCCTTCCTTCCTTCTGTCCTTCCTTTCTTCCTTGTGAATCCTCACAGAGGATATTTTTCCATTGATTTTTAGAAAGAGTGGAAGGGAGAGGGAGAGACAGAGAAACATCTATTGGTTGCCTCCTGCACACACCCTAATCAGGGCCAGGGAACCTGTAACCAAGGTACCTGCCCTTGATGAGAATCAAACCCAGGACCCTTCAGGCCTTGGGCCGACACTCTATCCACTGAGCCAAACCAACTAGGGATCTCTTTATTTTCAATTGTTAAAGATTTCTATTTATTTTGATTTAATTTTATTTTAAATTATGCTTCCAAATTCAAAACTAGATAAAAAGGTACATTTAGAGAAGTTTAGCTTCTATCTCTATCATTCCATTCTGTTCCCTCCTACCTTTCCTTTTTATCAATTAGTATATCCTGGAGATCATTCGATGTCAGTATATGAAGATTATCTTCACCCCTTTTTATAACTGTGTATTATTTCATTATGTGAATGTACTGAGTTGTGTTTTCTAATCCTCACCCGAGGATATTTTCCCATTGATTTTTAGAGGGAGTAGATGGGAGGGGGAGAGACAGAGAGAAACATCAACGTGAGGAAGACACATCACATCCTTTGGTTGCCTCCTGCACATGCCCTAACCAAGGCCAAGAATCAAGCCTGCAATGGAAGTACATGCACTTGACTGGAATCGAGCCTGGGACCCTTCAGTCTGTGAGCTGACACTCTACTCACTGAGCAAACCCACTAGGGTTTTTAAAAAACATTTTAAACGTATTTTTTATTCATTTCAGAGAGGAAGGGAGAGGGAGAGAGAGCTAGAAACATCAACGATGAGAGAGGATCATTTCTCGGCTGCCTCCTGCATGCCCCCTACTGGGAATTGAGCCTGCAACTTGGACATGTGCCCTGACTGGGAATCGAATCATGACCTCCTGATTCATAGGTCTACATTCAACCACCAAATCACACTGGTTGGGCTGAACTTCATAGTTTTTAAATCTAGAAAAACATTTTCTAACACAAAACATTTTCTAAATGTCATTAGACTATAATAGACTAGAGGCCTGGTGCACAAATTTGTGCACAGGTGGGGTCCCTCCACCAGGCCATCGATCCAGTCCCGATTGAGGCCAATGGCTGGGAGGAACTGAGGGAGGGACTCTGGGAGGGTTCCAGGGTGTGCCTGGCCCTGTCTCACCCAGTTCTGATCAGGCGGACCCCAGCAGCAAGCTAATCTAAGGTCAGAACATCTGCCCCCTCGTGTTCAGTACACATCGTAACGACTGGCTAGTGTACTGCTTGGTTGAACACTTAGCATATTAGGCTTTTATAAATATAGATTGTAACTCACAGTGCAGAATGCTGGGCATGCACTTTCCCTCCAGTCCCTGGTCTTGGAGACCTCATGTCCTTCCAAGGCTCTGCTCATCCTCTTCAGCTGCTACATCATATACATGAAAACCCTTTGTAGACTCCATGAGTGTATCTTTACTTCACTGCAGTTCTGATTACCCCAACATAAGGAGAGACACCCTCATTATCAGGTAACACCATCGTGGTAAGACCCCTGATCAGCCTACTACAGTGGTTTTATTTTATTTTATTTTATTTCTATTTTTTATTAAGGTATTATATGTGTACATAGTTTACCATTGCCCCCCCCCCACCTCCCATTCATGTCCTCCCTCCCCAGAGTTCTGTGTTCGTTGGTTGTACTTATATTCATGCATAACAGTCTTTAGGTTGTTCTCTTATCTCCCCCCCAGGTCTCCTTCCCCTCCCCACTGTCATTTGACAATCTGCTTGTTTTATGGTGACTATCTCAGGATCACATGAATAGAATCCGCTCCACATTTGGCAGTCTGCTTGTTTTATGGTGACTATCTCAGGACCACACCAATAGCATCCACTCCTCCTCTGATTCTCACCGCCCCTCCCCCTGTGTCCCACTGCTTCTCCTGAGACACATGGCTCACCAGGGGCACAGGGCCCCCTGGGACACACGGCTCATCCGGGGCACAGGGCCCCCTGGACACATGGCTCACCAGGGGCACAGGGCCCCCTGGGACACACGGCTCATCCGGGGCACAGGGCCCCCTGGACACATGGCTCACCAGGGGCACAGGGCCCCCTGGGACACACGGCTCACCAGGGGCACATGGCCCCCTGGGACATATGGCTCACCCAGGGCACACGGCCCCCTGGGACACATGGCTCACCTGGGGCACACGGCCCCCTGGGGGACACGGCTCACCAGGGACACCCGGCCCCTTTGGGGGACACGGCTCACCCGGGGCACAGGGCCCCCTGGGACACACGGCTCACCAGGGGCACACAGCCGCCTGGGACATATGGCTCACCCAGGGCACATGGTCCCTCTGGGGCACTGGGGTCGCGTATTGGAGGGGCCGCGCTAGCTCCTTGCTAGCACAGCAGGCAGGCTGGGACAGTTGCAGGCAGGCTGAGATGGCTGCAGGCGGGTAGACCGCCATCTAAGGTGTCTCATTCGGTGTGGAAGCGGAGCAGCTGCGGACGTGGAGGCTAAGTTCTGAGGCCGCCCACTCCTTGAGCCCAGGGCGTAGTGAGCTCTGTTCTTGGTGGATTTCCTTTATTCGCGGTGGCGGTGCAGCAGTGACGGTCGCTCCCGTGATTCAATTTCCACTGTAGTTTTAAACTCCACATGGCAGCAGCAGCGCCATGCTTGGTGTCTAGTTGTAGCTTTCCCATTTCTGGGCCCAGCTGGCTGTGGGCGGGGAGACACTGTGCCATCTCTTTGCCAGCATGGCGAGTGCGGGGGCTGGGCTGAGCTGGCTGGGGACTGGGAGACGCTGCGCCCGCTCCTCACCAGCACGACGGGCGGGCTGGGATGGCTGCGGGCCGGGATGGTTGCGGGTAGGGAGGTCGTGCTCATGGGCTTCTCATTCAGGCAGGAGCCAAAGGCACAGCAGAGGCCGGCATCAGCTCCCTGGCTCGGCAGGGCTGGCCCACTCCCTGGGCCCTGGGGCGGAGTGAGGTCTGGCTTCCCTCATTCCCGGCGGCAGCGGCTCCAGCAGGTCTAGTTTCACCATAGTTTTAAACTCCACATGGCAGCAGCGGCGTCCTGCTTTGTGTCTAGTTATAGCCTTCCCATTTCGCCAGCTTTCCTGTGGGTCTGGTGCAATCCCTTTCGATTTTAGCTGTTGTTTTTTTTCCAAATTGTTGAGGAGGTGGCAGCTTAGGAGACTTCCTAGGCCACCATCTTGTTTCGGTGTCTACTGCAGTGGTTTTAAATAGGCCATGGGTTGCCCTAGATCAGTGTTTCCCAAACTTCTCTCATGATGAGAATCACCTGGTGGAGTTGTTAAAATACAAATTCCTGAATCCCAACTAAGAAGTGCTAAACTAGAATTTTTGGGAACATATAGGTAAAATTGTATATTTAAAATTGTAAGCTTAGAGCACTAGTTAGAGCACAATTTTACCTATATGCTCTAAGCTTAGAGCACTAGTTAAGTATACAATTTTACCTATATGTTCCCAAAAATTCTAGTTTAGCACTTCTTAGTTGGGATTCAGGAATCCGTATTTTAACAACTCCACCAAGTGATTCTCATCATGAGAGAAGTTTAGGAAACACTGCCCTAGATGGTTTGGTTCAGTGAATAGAGCCACTGCCTGTGTACTAAAGGGTCCTGGGTTTGATTTCAATCAAGGGCACATTCCTGGGTTACAGGCTCAATCCCCAGTAGGGGGCGTTGGGAGGCAGCAGATCAATTCTCTCATCACTGATGTTTCTATCTCTTTCTCCCTCTGCCTTCCTCTCTGAAATCAATAAAAATATATTAACAAAAATAAAAATAAATAGGCCATGAATTAAACATCACTGTTCTCCATCTATCCAGTCCCCTCACACCTTCTTTTGTCTTTGCGCGCCCCCCTCCCCCCCCACACACACACACTCTGCTGGGGTCTGTAAAATGGGGTCAGGATTTCTACTTCAACCAACAGTGCCACTTCCACATGGCCCATCTACTCCAGCCATCTCTGTCCCCAATCCTGTGGGATCTCTCCCTCCCTCCCCTCCATCTAACTTGCTGGGCCCCCACTCTGCACCCTCCTCCTGTGACCTCCTGTATGCAGCCTCCCCCTTTCTCTTCTGGGGGCAGAAGTCCTCAGAGGCTGTGTGAGAAGGGGCTGTGTAGGTGGGGCGGGGCTGTGCAGAGCTGTGCCAGGAGAGTCCAGGCAGGACCTAGGAAGAGAGCTGGGGTGGCAGATCACTGGGAGGAGGAGGGAGGGACGTAGAGCCTGTCCTGTGGGACAGGCACTGGGCTTCTAGGCTGCCCCCACTCAGCAGCTTTTCTAGGTCTCCTGCGCAGATGTCACACTCTGCCTCTCCTGCTTCCTTTCAAGTTTTGGACTCAAATTTTCAAGTTTCATGTTTCTCAGACTCAGCCCCAATCCCCTCTTTGTTGCATCCCCAGAGCTGGAGGCCATTCCTTGGCCTCAGGCAGGTGCACCTGCCCCCCCCTCCCCATGGTGCTACCCAGTATCCTTGAGTAGTCAGTGAAACTTAACATATAAAAAGAAGCAGCTGTAAAGATTATAAATTTCACACTGAGAACGCCACATGCTACAGAGGGCTGCACAGTCCACTGCTCTCGGATCACATCTAGCAGCCTCCGGCTTTCACCAGGTCACTCCTGGCTCCCACCCCTGCCTGCCTCCATCTGGGGCTTGGGCCAAACCCTGGGAGCTTCCTGACAGCTCTCATCTCACACCTCACTTTCCAGCCCACCAGCTCCTGCAGCAAGCTAACCTACTGCTTGGAGTGTCTCCCCCTGGTGGTTAATGCACATCATAGAGGCTGGTCTGCTGGAGTGATCAAACGCCCAGTGGAACTCAGGGTGAAGGGGACAATTTGCATATTAGGCTTTTATTACATAGGATATCTTTAGTGTTTCATTCATGTGGCAGTAGACTAAGCTCCTTTGAAATCATCTTGAGTGCAGTAATGGATTCATTTTTTAAGATCCCTGATGCATAATACATCCAGTTATGCAGGGGTCAGTTCTTACAGAGTCTTGTAGGCTGTAGTGTAAGGAGTTTAGATTTTTAGAAATTAAATCTTTATTGTTGAAATTATTACATATATCCCCTTTCACCCCCCACATTGACCCCTTCTAGCCTGCCCCAATCTCCTTCTCCATGCCTTCACCATCCTATTGTCTGTGTCTTTGGGTTATTCACATATGCATACAAGTTCTTTATGTTAATCTCTTCCCACCCACCCATCTCTGCCTTCCCTCTGAGATTCCACAGTCTGTTCCATGCTTCTATGTCTCTGGGACTATATTGAGTTTATTTTATTCTTTTGCTATCTCTCTCTATATAAAAGCCTAAGTGACCATTATGACCAGAAGAACAAAATGACTGGTCAACCAGTCACTATGATGTACACTGACCACTGGGGGCAGATGGTCAATGCAGGAGCTGCCTCCTGGTGATCAGCACATTTCTTTTTTTTTCTTTCTTTCTTTTTTTTAAAAATATATTTTATTGATTTTTTTACAGAGAGGAAGAGAGAGGGATAGAGAGTTGGAAACATCGATGAGAGAGAAACATCAACCAGCTGCCTCTTGCACACCTCCTACTGGGGATGTGCCCGCAACCAAGGTACATGCCCTTGACCAGAATCGAACCCGGGACCTTTTGGTCCG
The DNA here is from genome assembly GCA_963924515.1 of Vespertilio murinus. Lineage (NCBI taxonomy): Eukaryota > Metazoa > Chordata > Mammalia > Chiroptera > Vespertilionidae > Vespertilio > Vespertilio murinus. The sequence continues at coordinate 40,858,626 of OZ004710.1, forward strand.
CAGACCGTCGCTCTACCACTGAGCCAAACCGATTTCGGCTGATCAGCACATTTCTACAGCCAACTTCCTGTGGCCCCTTCCCCTGGCTGGCCAACTTCCTGCAACCCCTGCCCCAGCTGACAGGCCAACCTCCTGTGCCCCCCACCCCCCCAAAAAAGCCAAGTTCCCATGGCCCTTCCCTCTGGCCAGCCAACCTCTTATGACCCATCCCCCTCACTGGCTAACCTCCCACAGCTGCTCCCCCACTCTGGCCAGCCAGCCCCCCAAATTGGCCCCAATGGGGGGCCAGCTGGCCAACCTCCCAGGGCCCCTCCTCCCGGCCAGCCGACCTCTCTCTGTCCCTCCCCACGGCAGGCCCCTCCCCATCAGTCTTTTAAATATATATATATATATATATATATATATATATATATATAATTGATTTTTTACAGAGAGGAAGAGAGAGGGATAAAGAGTTAGAAATATCGATGAGAGAGAATCATTGATCAGCTGTCTCTTGCACACCCCCTACTGGGGATGTGCCCACAATCAAGGTACATGCTCTTGACTGGAATCAAACCTGGGACCTTTCAGACCACAGGTCGACGCTCTATCCACTAAGCCAAACCGGTTTTGGCTCCCCATCAGTCTTGATTGGGGGGCCGGCTGGCCAATCTTCCGGGGTTTCTCCTCCCTCCCTCACCGACTAGTCTCCCTATTAGGCCTCAATTGACAGCCGGACCAAGGAACCCCACCTGTGCACAAATTCATGCAGGCCTCTAGTTATAAATAATGTTCCAGTTTATAGCATTAGACATATCTCATTTTGCATTTTTTCCAGTATGTCTTTAGGAAAAATTTTAGGAAGTGAGATTGCTTTACTGTATGCATATGTGGTTTTACTAGGTAGCAGCAAATTGCTTTCCATAAGCACTATACTATTTTGCATTCCCACTAGCAATGTATGAGACTTCAGAACTCTTTACATCTCTCCACAGAGCCAGTATGGACCAATTTGCTAACTCTAGCCTTCATAGCATGGGAGAATTTGCCTCCATCACTACTCATTCCCTAAGTATGTACCAAAGCTTGCATCTTATCATCTTTCATATTAAGCTGTGTTCAAAACAAATAGGTTGCTTAGAAGTAATGAGGAATGAAGTAATGTGGCAAGCCATGGCTTGTTATGAGCTTCTTCTCAAGCTGCCTGTGACTAAGGGAGGTTTCTGAAACATGTTTAACAGCCCTGACTGCCTGATTGCAAAAGAGTCCACATTGTTGACTAAACCAACCATATGATCTTGGCTATGTCCCTGTAAACAGAAGGCATGGCCTAGTACACAGGGCAGAAAGGAGCATTAGACATGCATCTTAGTACTTCTGTGAAGTAAGTGTTTACTGTTCATTATTATTAACTTTGAAATAAACACATTGAAGGCTCCCAAAGACAAACACATGTTAGTCTTTATCTCCTCTCAAACATTTTTTATTTTTCAATACAGATTAAATTCAATATTATTTTGTATTACTTTCTGTTAACACATCTTTTTTTAAAAAATCAGTATTTTTCAATTATAGTTCACATACATTATTATATTAGTTTCAAGTGTACACCCCAGTGATTAGGCATTACATAATTTAAGTGATCATCTTGATAAGTCTCACACCCATCTGACACCATACATAGTTATTAGAATATTATTGACTATCTTCCCTATGCTGTACTTTACATTCCAAAGTCTATTCTGTAACAAACAATTTGTACTTAATCCCTTTACATTTCTTACCCATGTCCCCTCCCTTCTGACAACTATGAAAATGTTTTCTGTATCAGGCAAGGCCAAGTTATGAACCAAGGCTGGCTGTGAGTCTGTTTTTGTTCTACTTGTTCACTTACTTTGTTGTTGTTTTTAATTTAATTGTTGATAGATATGTATTTATTGCCATTTTATTGTTCATATTTTTGTTTTTTCTTCTTTTTTAACTTTTATTTTTTAATATTTATTGCTGAAAGTATTACATATGGGGGGGGGATGGCGGAAAAATAGACAGATGTGTCCAGAGCTTTGTCCCAGAGCAGACAGAAAGAACAGCTGAGGGTCACACAGGGAGTGTTTGTTGGTGAGTTGAGGGACAGCTCTGCTTCAGGAGATGGTGGGGGACAGCTGGGCGGGGCTCCCCTGACCAGGTAGCCCCACTGCTGCTGGGTTCCCTCCTGGAGCCACTGGCTTGGACACAGAGACTGTGCCATCTTGAAGGGGAAATGGATGTTATTGGAAGCCTGAAAATCTACAACTACGGCACCAACAAACAGTTGTGAACCCCAGAACACCGGTCCCCAGTTAAAAATAAGTGGACTCAGAGGAGCTCTACATTCCACCACTGAAAGGTCAGATTTTGCTTGGGATAAGGTGAGGTCTCTGGTCCTGGCAGGAGAGAGAAACGCCCGCACTGGAGTAGCTGAAGGGCTGTGGGAAATCTGCGCCTAGAAAATTCCCTGGCTGCTGTGGCTGGTGTGATCCATGAATGTGGAAGGGGGTCCTCAGAGCTGCTAACAGAAGGGAACTCTAAAGAGTAACCCATTTTGATCTGACACAAAAGGACAGCCTAAAAATTTTAAAAGTGTGCCAGCTGCTTAGACTCAAGGGGGGAAAAAGACTGCATAGACTTGAGCACAGCCCCAGAGTTCACACACTTATGCTGGCTCTTTTCTTTCTCTCTTCTTACTCTTTAAAAAGTTGCTTCTGATTGCTAAGCCCAATACATAGGATCACCCAGTTGGGGACACCCTAAGATACTGCAGGAGAAAGTTGTTTTTGTGGAACCTGAGGATCAGACTGGGGAATAACCATTGTAGAGTCAGCTCTGGGGCAGCCCACTCCCACAAACCGGTATTGAGTCCCACAAGGAAAGCAGGATCTAAGCACTGGCTAGAGAGGATCTATAGACCTGGAGGTCAATCCAGAAACACTGCCACCCAGGGGTTGAATCACAAATTGACTCTTGTGTAAACACAGACAAAGGAATACAAGAAATTAAGATACACTGGCCTGCTTAAAAATCAGGACTGGCTTAAAACACTGAGGAGCAGTGGAATGCAGGGAACTGCAATACTGTCCTGACTAGGAGACAGGCATGCCAAACAGAACAGTAGAAGTAAATGATCTTCACTACTGCACATTTTTTTTTATTTTTATCTTTTACTTAAGAAACTATTTTTTCTTTTTTTCTCACTTGATTTTATCTTTTTAATTATTACATTTTTATTTTCAATCACTATTATTACTACTATTTTACTTTTTTATTTTAAAAAGTGTCATTTTATTTTCTCTTTATTTTACTTTGGGATTAATGTTCTACATTCTATTTTCATCTTTCCTTTAGCATCATTTTACTCTATCTCAACTTTACCTTTATGCCATCACTCTCTTCCTAAGTTTTCCCCTTTTGTTGTACTGTTCTCTTACCCTTTTCCTGCTTTAGATTTTCCCTATCCTTTCTTTTTACCCCCTGTTAAATTTTCACCCTACTTATATATCTAATTTCAACTTCCCTGATCCAAGTCCATACACACCTTTGACTTCTCTGTGTTCACTATCCAAAATATTGTTTTTCTCTCATCTTTTTGTTGTTGTTTGGTTGATTATAGATTATATCAATTTTGTATGCTTGTTTGTGAGATTGTATTGCTTATTATTTTTCGTTTGTTTTTTGCTTCTGTTTTCCTTTGAATCACTTGATATTAGTTGTTGTTTGTAGTTTGTATACATTTCCAGGTAATTTTGCTGGCATTTGTTGGGATTAGTCACTGTTCTATTGGAGTTTTCTCCCCATATACCTAGTTTGTTCCCCTATATTTTCTTATTCTCTTTCTTTTCTCTCTTACTTTTTTTTTCCTTTTCCCAATTTCATTTTTGCACTACTTTCTATTTTTTTCTTCTTCTTTCTCTCCTATCCTCTAATTTGCCTTTCTCTGGTGGTCACCTTTATTTGCAGTTATTAATATTGTGAATACATTTCTGTTCAGAGCCTTCGGTGTTGTACCTGGTTGTATTGTATTTTGTGCCTTTAAATTAATGAAGGAGAGAGAACAATATAACCAGACATGCGGAGAAGAGAGACCATGGAGA